>QEOT01009436.1:0-16426 GCA_003123785.1 Pterocarya stenoptera
TTGGAGAAAAGAACTAAGCCCAGCAGGTTAGAACTTAGATAAACATTGATCATGCATAGCGCAAGAATAAAAGGCTTTTTGGCTCCCAACGTGCAACGATAAAAAGAGAAGAAAAAACTTGTATATGCTTACGTAAACTAATTAGCAGCAAGAAAATTAGGAACAGTAGTATTGGATTTAAGGACATGTAATGAAAAGGGATGGAAGAAATGCCGGAAAGCCAAAGGTGGAATTGCTTGAGAAGTTTGTTTAGAATTTGGAAGAGGGGGAGAGAGAAAGAAGAGATCAGAAATGGCGGACGTTGAAATGTTCAAGGTTTTCGTCCATTAATGTTTGCTGGGTCGAACGTTCTAAATATACCAGCTATATAATTGTCTTCCTTGTCCAAGGTTATCTAGATGCGGGCCGGTCGGATCATGGGAACACACATGCGAACAAATCTCTGGTTATCGTTGGAATATCAGAATATTCTAACGGAGATCAAAGCTAGCCCATGATGAAGGAATTAAAGGCACCTATGCATGATGGTTTTTAATTTTATTGTTCATGTATTAATCATGACCTATTCTTCACCTTGGAGATGACAATAATCAAATAATTTCATTCTAATAAAAAATGTAGCTGGCCTATAATATTCAAACTATAAAACCAGAGATATGTTGTTCGATGTTGTCGCTAGTTGCAATATTGATTGATGAAGTACATCTTAAGTTATCCATTTTTCTATTTTAAATGGTCGATATATAAAACTATTTATGACACGTTAACTAGTGTGATAAAGGAGTGATCAAATATATGATAAAGAATATATAGCATTGTTCAAACCATTATTCTTAATAGCGAACCATCAACAATTTATATATATATTTATGTCTTGAAATAATCTTGATCACCCATCATTTTGTACCAAGTGAATTCGATTCATTCTAATAGGGTAAATACAATTTTGAGCCATGAAATTCCTCTTAATTTTAAAGCATTTTTCAAATTTTTTTTATATAACGGGTGTTTTTCATTTGAAGAACCGAGTCATATACCATCATACTCTTGATGCATTCTCCATATTTTTAATTAGACGATGTACTCTATGTGATTTTTAGAATATCCATAATTTGTTTGGAATCCAATTAAATATCAGTTTAGACATGTGGCTAACATGCATAGAATGCCAGGAGTTAAAAACAAAATTTGTTAAAAATATAAAATGATATAACAAAGAATAAAAAACTTCAAATTAATAAAGTAAGTCAGATATAAAAAAAAAACCAAGACAATAGAAATATTAAAACAAGAGAAAAATTAAAAGTGAAGAAAAACCCAAAAGGTAAAAGAAAAGAAAGACTCATTATTTTAAAGTTTTTTTTTTTTTAATTTCTTGCATTTTATTATTTCTAAAAACTTAATAAAACAACTTAATTCAAATTATTTTATTACTATTTACAAACTATTTAATTATTATTTACAGAATTTTTATCTTATCTTATTATCCAAACTAAGAGATGAACAGTAAAAATTTTGTAATCTAAGGAAAACAATTCACAAAATATAAAAACCAAAAAACTTCCAAACAAAAAGTTGCAACAAAATTGAAAGTTCAACCAAAAGAAGGGAAGGAAGAGGAGATGAGAAGAAAAACAGAGAAGAAGTGGAAAAGGAGGAGGTGGAGGAGGCGTTTAGAGGAAGAAAAAAGAGAAAAACAAAGAAGAAAAGGAAAGGGAAGTGCCGTGAAGAAGGAAGCAAAGGAGACAAGGTAAAGAAAAAATTTATTTATTATTATTATTATCTTTTCAATATTTTTTTTTTATATTTCATTAAATGATAAGTCAATAGGTAGAGTATAATAAATAATCTTTAATTATTTAATACCATATTATATAATAATAAAAAAATAATGATAAAAAAAATGATAAGTAACATTAGTCATCAAAACTCGGTACAAACCAGTCTTTATTAAACTGATATGAAACATTAGAGAGATATTTGATTGGTTCCAATAAATACAACAATATCATGTACTTCAAGATGGACTGGGTTTTCAGGCTTTATAATCATCTTGATGGATTAATTCCAATATTGCAATTAAGACCTTTTTGAAACAAATTAAAACATTTATATCTGTTACCACTTTATTTTTCTACATTTGAGCCTTCTCTCAAAAATAAAAGAAAAATACAACTGTTGAAGATCCTGTGCACTATTTTTTGTTTTTAATTGAACTTATGTAATTTTAGGACATGTTCGGATATTACGAGAATTTTTGAAATTTTTAAAATTATCAAGATTTCAAATTATCAAAATTTTTCATAATTTCATTTTTAAATATAAAATATTTTTCAATTTTTATCTAATCATTACCTAATTATTATTTAAACACAAAAATTAATACAACATTTACAAATTTTAAAACAAAACACAAAAATCCATACAACTTATATAAATTTCAAAGAAAAATAATATAAAAAAATTACATTCAAACAAATTTTTAATTTTATAATACTTTTATTTAATTTTTTCTCTCTTATTTTCTAAAATCCAATAAAATATCNCACCTATTTTAAACTACACAGGTATCCTGATTGGTGGAATGATCTCTAGGCAAGAAAGGTCATGACTTGGGCACTAAGGATGAAGGCTTTGGTAAAGCAGCTGTGGCTACTGCCGAACCTTAACTCTCATTCACACCACAGATGGCATTGGTTCCAGACTCAGGTAACTGTGGTTTTGCTTGTTATACTTCAACTAATGATCATAATCGTGGTGCATGGTTACTGGACTCTGGTGCCACTGACCATATGATGTTTGCCGCTACAGATTTCACCACGACTTCTCTGTCGAGATGTACCAATATCGCCAATGCTAATGGCGTTACCTCCCCTGTCACTGGCGCGGGCACTGTGACCTTATCCCCTACGTTACAATTGCATAATACTTTGCTAGTTCCATCCTTATCTCATAAGCTTCTCTCTGTAAGCCAAGTGGTCTCTGATCTTAATTGCATTGTGCTAATGTACCCTACTTTCTGTCTTCTCCAGGACATTCTAATGAAGAAGATCATTGGGCGTGGTACTAAGAGGGGGGGACTCTACTACATGGAAGACTTGAGTGTGGGTCGAGCACATCATACGCAACATACTCTTGGTGTCAAAGAAAGGAACTCTGGCTTTGGCACCGTCGGTTAGGACATCCATCCTTCACCTATATGAAACATTTGTTTCCGGATTTATTTTCTCAGTTGAACAATTGTGAGTTTCAATGTGAAACGTTCATATTGGCAAAAAGTCATAGGGCTTCTTTTCCATTAAGTGTGAATAAAAAAAAATACTCCATTTGCTTTGATCCACTCGGATGTGTGGAGACCTTCCCCAATTACTACTGTCTCCGGCTTCAAATGGTTTGTGTTGTTTGTTGATGATTGTACCCGCATGACTTGGCTTTATTTGCTCAAACATAAAGATGAAGTACTAGGCATGTTTAAATCATTTCATGCTATGATGAAAACACAATTTTCCTCTAAAGTTCAGGTCCTTCGATCGGATAATGGTGGTGAATATGTGAATCACCAATTTCGTGAGTATTTCCAATAACATGGCATTATTCATGAGACTTCATGTCCCCAAACCTCTCAACAGAACGGCATAGTTGAGAGTAAAAACTGACATGTTCTTGAAATCGCTCACGCTCCCTTAATTGGTGCCCATGCTCCTAATCGGTTTTGGGCAGATGCCGTTACCATTGCAGTTCATTTGGTAAATTGAATGCCCTCTAAGGTGTTGGACATCCAAACTCCATTACAAGCCCTCTCGAGCTATACTCATGTACCTGCAGTCTTGATGCTTACCTCACGAGTATTTGGGTGTGTAGTGTATGTCCATCTCTATAAAAACCAACGGACTAAGCTAGACCCCTGTGCTCGTCAATGCTTATTGTTGGGCTATGCTTTCCATAACAAAGGATATAGATGCTATGATCTCACTTTTGGTCGTACTTATATTACTATGGATGTCACCTTCATGGAAACCGAAACATTCTTTCCACCCACTTCTTCTCTTTAGGGGGAGACTAGACAGGGAGAGCAGAATTGGATGTAATTAAGTTGGCCGAGCGTATCTGAAATACATGTGGAACCGAGGCAACCAGAACATATTTCTTTGGCTATTGAACACCATGAAAATGCTTATGAACATAGGCACACAGAATATGCCTCTCCAGTTACTGAACACCACAAAAATGATCATAAAGCACATGTTTCTTCCCCCTCTGCAGTACCCGAAGACCTAACTCATGAGAATGATCTTGAGGTAAGCTCCTTTAACACAAATAAATTGGCACCTCCTATTGGTTATGTGTTACCTGACAGGCACAATCGTGGCAAGCCTCCAAGCCCAACTCACCAGACACTGAGGAAAGAAAATCAAGATATCCTATTGCCAATTATTCATCCACAAAGGATCTGACTGGACCTCTCAAGACATTCGTGCATAACATTTCCGTGTGTCATGTTCCAACAAGGGTGGAGGAAGCTTTGGAAAACCCGAAGTGGACTCAGGCAATCAAAGATGAAATGGAGGCACTAATGAAGAACAAGACATGGAACCTAGTGCTGTTATTGGAAGGAAAAAAAANCCAACATTTTTAAATGGCGCACTGACAACGCCATTGTCAAAGAATGGTTGATCAACTCCACGAATCCTCCTTGATAGGGAATTTCATACGGTTTCCTATGGCTAAGTTGGTGTGGGATTCCATTGCTACCACTTACTTCGATGGTAGTGACATGTCTCAAGTCTATGATCTTCAACGACGTGTGACATAGCTTAAACAGGCTGGAGGCTCCATTGAGAAATACTACAATGACGTAAGATTGACTTCCGGCGTCCTAATCCTATGGAGTGTCCAGTTGATATTCACAACTATAATCTTCTTCTTCAAGAAGACAGAGTGTATGTTTTCTTGGATGGCCTGGATGATCGCCTAGATAAGATTCGGGGCGACATGCTGCAGCTTCATCCGTTCCCTACCGTGGAGCAAGCGTATGCTCATGTTCGTCGTGAAGCCCTCTGTCAATCTGTTATGATCAACAGCAGTGCAGATACGGTTTCTAGCGCTGTTCTCGCCACCAAAGGACTCAATCTTGGTTCCTTTGCCCAACCTCCTACCGTGCACAATGGCAAGCATAAGTCTCGTACATCTTCTGAGGGCTTGAAGTGCTCTCATTGTGGCAATTCGAAGCACACTCGTGACACCTATTTTAAACTACACAGGTATCCTGATTGGTGGAATGATCTCTAGGCAAGAAAGGTCATGACTTGGGCACTAAGGATGAAGGCTTTGGTAAAGCAGCTGTGGCTACTGCCGAACCTTAACTCTCATTCACACCACAGATGGCATTGGTTCCAGACTCAGGTAACTGTGGTTTTGCTTGTTATACTTCAACTAATGATCATAATCGTGGTGCATGGTTACTGGACTCTGGTGCCACTGACCATATGATGTTTGCCGCTACAGATTTCACCACGACTTCTCTGTCGAGATGTACCAATATCGCCAATGCTAATGGCGTTACCTCCCCTGTCACTGGCGCGGGCACTGTGACCTTATCCCCTACGTTACAATTGCATAATACTTTGCTAGTTCCATCCTTATCTCATAAGCTTCTCTCTGCAAGCCAAGTGGTCTCTGATCTTAATTGCATTGTGCTAATGTACCCTACTTTCTGTCTTCTCCAGGACATTCTAATGAAGAAGATCATTGGGCGTGGTACTAAGAGGGGGGGGACTCTACTACATGGAAGACTTGAGTGTGGGTCGAGCACATCATACGCAACATACTCTTGGTGTCAAAGAAAGGAACTCTGGCTTTGGCACCGTCGGTTAGGACATCCATCCTTCACCTATATGAAACATTTGTTTCCGGATTTATTTTCTCAGTTGAACAATTGTGAGTTTCAATGTGAAACGTTCATATTGGCAAAAAGTCATAGGGCTTCTTTTCCATTAAGTGTGAATAAAAAAAAATACTCCATTTGCTTTGATCCACTCGGATGTGTGGAGACCTTCCCCAATTACTACTGTCTCCGGCTTCAAATGGTTTGTGTTGTTTGTTGATGATTGTACCCGCATGACTTGGCTTTATTTGCTCAAACATAAAGATGAAGTACTAGGCATGTTTAAATCATTTCATGCTATGATGAAAACACAATTTTCCTCTAAAGTTCAGGTCCTTCGATCGGATAATGGTGGTGAATATGTGAATCACCAATTTCGTGAGTATTTCCAATAACATGGCATTATTCATGAGACTTCATGTCCCCAAACCTCTCAATAGAACGGCATAGTTGAGAGTAAAAACTGACATGTTCTTGAAATCGCTCACGCTCCCTTAATTGGTGCCCATGCTCCTAATTGGTTTTGGGCAGATGCCGTTACCATTGCAGTTCATTTGGTAAATTGAATGCCCTCTAAGGTGTTGGACATCCAAACTCCATTACAAGCCCTCTCGAGCTATACTCATGTACCTGCAGTCTTGATGCTTACCTCACGAGTATTTGGGTGTGTAGTGTATGTCCATCTCTATAAAAACCAACGGACTAAGCTAGACCTCTGTGCTCGTCAATGCTTATTGTTGGGCTATGCTTTCCATAACAAAGGATATAGATGCTATGATCTCACTTTTGGTCGTACTTATATTACTATGGATGTCACCTTCATGGAAACCGAAACATTCTTTCCACCCACTTCTTCTCTTTAGGGGGAGACTAGACAGGGAGAGCAGAATTGGATGTAATTAAGTTGGCCGAGCGTATCTGAAATACATGTGGAACCGAGGCAACCAGAACATATTTCTTTGGCTATTGAACACCATGAAAATGCTTATGAACATAGGCACACAGAATATGCCTCTCCAGTTACTGAACACCACAAAAATGATCATAAAGCACATGTTTCTTCCCCCTCTGCAGTACCCGAAGACCTAACTCATGAGAATGATCTTGAGGTAAGCTCCTTTAACACAAATAAATTGGCACCTCCTGTTGGTTATGTGTTACCTGACAGGCACAATCGTGGCAAGCCTCCAAGCCCAACTCACCAGACACTGAGGAAAGAAAATCAAGATATCCTATTGCCAATTATTCATCCACAAAGGATCTGACTGGACCTCTCAAGACATTCGTGCATAACATTTCCGTGTGTCATGTTCCAACAAGGGTGGAGGAAGCTTTGGAAAACCCGAAGTGGACTCAGGCAATCAAAGATGAAATGGAGGCACTAATGAAGAACAAGACATGGAACCTAGTGCTGTTATTGGAAGGAAAAAAAAACAGTGGGGTGCAAGTGGGTGTTTTCCATTAAACACAAAGCTGACAGATCTATAGAAAGATACAAGGCAAGACTTGTGGCAAAAGGGTATACTCAAACATATGGTATAGACTATCAAGATACTTTCTCACTAGTAGCTAAATTAAATACTGTTAGAGTGTTGTTATCTCTTGCAACGAATTTAAATTGGCCACTACATTAGTTTGACGTGAAAAATACTTTTCTTCACGGCGAGACTGAAGAAGAAGTTTATATGGACATTCCTCTAGGCTATTCAGTGACCACGGGAACTAATGAGGTGTGTAAGTTGCAACGAGCCTTCTATGAGTTAAAACAATCGCCGTGGGTGTGGTTCAGGCGAGTCAGCTTGGCAATGAAGAAGTATAGGTTCCAACATAGCAACGTAGACCACACTTTGTTTCTTAAAAAACAATAAGGCAAAGTCACGGCTCTTATTGTCTATGTCGACGATATGATCATTACAGGAAATGATATTGAAGAAATCTCACGACTCCAAAGGTAGTTGGCTAGTGAATTCAAAATGAAGAATCTAGGTGGGCTCAAGTATTTCCTTGGGATAGAGGTTGCCAGATCAACCCAAGGCATATTTTTATTCCAAAGAAAATATGTCCTAAATTTGTTATCTGAAGTTGGACTGTTGGAGTGCAAACCAGTGGATACCCCAATTGTCCAAAATCATAAACTAGGGATATATCCGAACCAGAAACCAACTGACAAGGGAAGATATCAATGGTTAGTTAGCAAACTGATTTATCTCTCTCATACTCGTCCAGATATTGCATATGCTGTGAGTGTAGTGAGTCAATTTATGTATTGCCCAAGTGAAGAACACATGGACACTGTAATCCGGATACTAAACTACTTGAAGTCTTCTCCAGGAAAAGGGCTCATGTTTTCTAGAAATGATCATGTGAGGGTTGATGGTTATACAGATGAAGATTGGGCTGGGAACATCTCTGATAGGAAGTCGACGTTAGGGTACTTCACATTTGTAGGTGAAAACCTTGTGATATGGAGAAGCAAGAAACAAAAGGTGAGATGGCCAAGGGGTTGTGTGAGCTTCTTTGGCTGAAAAGACTACTAGTTGAGATCGGTTTTGCTCCTGAATCTGAAATGAACCTCTTCTGTGACAATAAGACATTTCCCACAATTCGGTTCAGCATGATCGAACCAAGCACGTAGAGGTTGATCGACACTTCATCAAATATAATCTTGAGACTAATATAATCCGGTTCCCATTTGGCAAATTTGAGAACCTGCTTGCAGATATACTTACCAAAATCGTGCCAAGCAAAGACTTCCATAACTCACTGATCAAGTTGCGCATGAAGGATCCGTATGCATCAACTTGAGGTGGAGTGTTGGCGTGAGTTGTATATTAAAGGGAAATTGGAGTAATTATAGGAAGTGGGATGGAAAGAAATTATTTCCTTCACACGTTAGTTGAATTATAGGAGCAAAATCTGTATAGCTTAGAATAGAAAATATATTCTGATATGTACTCATAGCCTAGCATTGTAACATAGTAAGTATGATTGAATATACGTTGAGAACTTTTTGACAACAATGAGATGATTTGAAACGGAAAATAATCACAAAAATCAAACATCTTTCCATTAAATAATATAAGAAGTTTATCCTCAGGCGGCCATGGAAATTGGGCATATCTTTGACCAACACATGGAGAAAGACACGAGCGTCATGCGTTGTTTTTTTATATCTGATGTATACAAATGTGAATTTTATATTGAAGTCACATATGCACAATACATTTTGGGCAATTTGCTCACGCCGGTTTTTTGATGTCTCATGTACTGAGACTGGTACTACGATGTTTATCATAGTGCCGTCCATCTTACCAATGCATTGCTGTCAACTCAGAAATAAAATCAGATGAAAAAAATCTTTGTTAAATAGATTTAGTTTATGCTTTCAAATGCAGTAGTTTGGAGTTAATTATTTGTTCTAAATAATTGAAAATTCCTTACCCCAAACTATGGAAAATTTTGGTGGTTGCTTGCAATACAGAGATATACCTCGTCAGTGAAATTTGGCTGGATAATATGTCTCATGAGCTCACATAGGGTCTTCATCACCTTTCTTATATGTTTATTAATATTTGATTTGAATGTTGAAATCGGTCACTGGAAATTTGTTGGGCCTGTGTGTGGGCCACAAGCAAGCAAAAGATGGCTATAGATTCTGCCACGGTCACCGATCATCTAGAATCACGCAACAAGTGATTTCCATGTTACAATGAGCATAATGCGCGAAATGTTGATACTTCCATCTAAAATAAGTTCTTACAATTATCCGGATGTTCATTCAAAATTTAGATAATATACTCATCTCCTTGATTGCCTATGTTGTGTTGTGGCATTCGACGATATCATCCCAATTCACCGGATATGATCTTAACAACATCGAACTTTTTGGTGACCAAATTTCAGCATTCATTCTCTAACACGTTTAATGAAATTGTTTGAAAAATTATGTTGGAATACATCAATGTGAAATATAATAACTAAATTATCATGTCAACAATTCCAAACAATACTATTAAATTAATAACACATCGTCAATATGCTAAAAATGTCAAGAAACACAACATTACATTAATACCAACATAGGACAAACATAATGGCATCTCATCAAGTATTTTCAAAGAAAATAATTAATAATCTCTAATACAGATCCAATACCAAAATACATAAACCACTAAAAATAGAAATTAACAATGCATGGCCCACGATCGCTTATGTTCGTCATCCATGACTAAAAAGCCTTACTGGGTCATGGGTTCACGTAAGGCATTGAATGCATGGTAAAAGTTATCTTCCAGCAACGGAGGCTAAAGCAGCTACATCAATTCCACACAATGAGCAAATGGATCCCATCCGTCATTGCTGTCCATGGTCGGTCTCGATCCCTTGCTATGCTTTGTGGCGGAAGACTCAGCTTTACCCTCATAACACTTCTGTCGTGCGACCGTTGTTTTCATCATTTCATCGAGGAAGTTTGATAACTCCTCCACCTGCTTGTTTGGCCCCCACTTGTTTTTACGGCGACGTGAGAAGTGTGTCGATGATCCCATAGAAGGTGTCCTCATGTCATGGAAACGTCTATGTCATCAATATCGACAAGCACTCTCCATTGCGTGGCCATTGCGGGGTATTGACGTCGCATCGCTTCAACAATTCCTATCTCTGAGGACACTGTAGTTACCAAAGTTCAAGATAGTTAAAACAAAAAATGAAAAGAAGGACAAAGGTTGGTTAGTTTTCATTCATTTGCTCAATAGCTAAGATGGCATATTCCGTGCCAACTCCAGAGTTATTTTTCTTAGTTGTGCAGTAGGGACTATTTTAGCAATCTTTGTGTTTCTGTATTTCTATTTGGAATTATGATCTTCTAGAAGAGCAAGAAAGAGGTTGAAATGAATAAAATGTAACAAAAAACAATCATGGCATTTGTTGGTGGTTTTAGAAACATTTATCTTCAGACTTGTATATTTTTTTCTTTTTTCTTTTTTTTTGTTCAAACCTTTAAGTAGAAAGATACAAATTTTATCCTGAAACGTAGCTAAATATTTAAGTTTTTTAACTAAAATATGAAAATCTTTGTATTTCCTAATTAAAATTTTTCCAAGGGACTCGTGTTTTTTGTTGGACTTATTTCTAGGAAAGAAGATCTTCTAAATTTCTAATAAATGCATCTTAGGTAGAAAATGTCCTCGGTACTCAAAAATATCAACCTAGGTAGAAAATGTGGGTTTGATATATCTACCTAATAGAAAGTTTAGCCTTAAAAATTTAAGGATCCTAATTCCATTTTATGTTAACTAGCTTGGTCATCTAAAATATATTGCAATATGAGAGTTAATTTGTAATTTCAGATTAAATCCACACCATGTCAACATCCAAACAACCTAATATCAATGATACTAGAAGTTTAAGCAGTGCCATCCAAAAACTTTATAAATTATCTTTTAACCATATATAATTCTGTATGGTATATGCTGTTAAAGCCTTGCAAATTTACTCCCATTGAGCCTAATCTTACAAGATAAACCGATCCATCCTAGTGCATTAGGGACAAAATTCAATTAAGAGGTTAACTTTTTTTTTTTCTTTTTATAGGTAATGAAAGTTATTATATTCATAGAAATAGGCAAAATCCAGGTACACAAGAAGTATACATGAAAAACGCCTAGCTAGAAGTTACAATAGAATAGTAATGTTTGGTGACACAATGATGGAATTGACAAGTTCTTATTTTCATAAATGAATGGTTGGAAGAATCCGGTTTTTTTTTCTAATCCCGAGGTAGCATGCTATGCAATGCAATAGCAATAAAAAAAAACAGAGTGTAAGATGTGAATTGATTTGCACTACCAATCACATTCAATAGCACTGTAACGTTCAAACAAGAAAAAGTTCCAGCCATCAATTAAGTAAATAAAAACTACTATTCCAAGATATCATAAGATGTGCAGTGAGTATTTTATGTTTTCCACCCCCAATTGGTTCAGTTGAAAAGGTCATTAGATTCTAATCAAGCTTTGGGACCAATTGTATTCTTTTATCTTAATTAACTTGAATTCATCAAGTTAAAATCAAAGCTTAAAATATATAGTAAAATGGAAAACTAAGATGTGTGTACAAACAACTATAGAAATGATAGAGACAATCCATTTTTCATTCTCTGTGCACAAACAGACCCAATAACCAACCGACAGAACACTGACATAATTGTTTCTAGCATAATGGAAATACCCAGGATTAAGCAAAATGGAAATCCAACATGGGAGACGAGGCATGCTTACCTGGTAAGATCGAGTCTTTGGAGCCATCGTGCTTGACTTCTGGGTGATACGCCATTTATAGCCAGAAACAATGGTGCACCGTGAGGTGAGATTGGTTCTGGCGGATGACTTGGGCTTGGGCATCTTCAATTTATAGAGGGGGTTTTTGAAATTGCTACTAACGACATCTGCACTCATCGACAAAGCCACTGCCCAATTCAAAGCAGGAATGGGAAAGGAAGGGGCCCGACGTGGGTTTTTTAATAAAGCCAAACCCATTGCCGTTGCAAAGGGCATGGGAGCCCCGACTTTTCAATGCCCACGCGAAATTACAGTGTCGTTGACGAGGGTGAAGACCATTTAAGTTTCTTATGAACCAATTGTCGGCAAATTGGTGCACAGTGCAGAGGAGATTCACACGACGTTGATGTGACGCAAAGGAGATTCGCACGATGTCGATGTAATGCCTTCAGAGATTCGCACATCGTCGATGTGATGAATGCACGGGTAGCTAGGGTTTGCAGGTGTCGGGCTTGGGGAAGGAAGGAGAAACGGATGAGCTCTGTAGAGTGCAGAAGGGAATAAGGAGAAAACATGGCTATGACTTAACAGAGGGAAAAGTAGAGCTCACGTGGTGTCAATTGTTAGGTCAGTGTTAGGTAAAATCATAAACAATAGTAGAATAAGTTGAGATGAGAAAAAATGACTATTTGTTTTCACAGTTAATACCTCCGTATGAAATTGTTGAGATTGTTTCATTTTCAACTCTCAAAACAAACGACGCCTTAGGGATCATACATATTGAGAAATCTTTGAAGCTTATAAGATCGTAATACTTTCTAGAAAAAAAATATATTATTCTTCGTTCTTAGAATCATTCAAAATTTTATCATTTTTAGTCACATTATCTAATGTGTCGCATTTTAAGTAGATTTTCATAAGTTGACTTATAAAATCATTTAAAATATGTCATATTATAATGTGACTTGACAAGATTCAGGTTTCGTTTAGTTGTTAAATTCATCTGAGTTCAACTCAGTTCAATCTAATTTTAAATTAGGTCTAACATCCAAACACTTAACTTTTAAATTGCTAAACTCATCTCAACTCAAGACCTTTTTACACGTGAGACCCACAATATTTTTCAATTCAACACTTTTTTACACGTAAAACCTACAACCTTTTTCAACTTCTCATAAATACATAAAAATTCATTTTAACATCTAAACACATTTAAACTCATTTTAGGTAGACCCCACGAAACTCACTCGAATATCTCAACTCACTACTATTCAGCTCAACTCAACTCAACATTCAAATGCATTCTTAGGATGGAGAATAGTATTTCTCTCTTTCTATATATACGAGCCTATAACCCATGCAATGTGTGAACCGCTATTTATGCTGCATTTTATAATTCTAAATAGTTCATTAATATATATAATCACTACCACAACTATTAATAAAATGTATATCAAATATATATAGAATAGAGGACCAAAATATTGCACCACAATAATCACATTCATAAGATGGAGGACCAAAATTTTAAGGCTCTGTGTATTTTCCTAGAATGTAGAAAAGAAAACCAAAAAGTATAATTACTATTAATCCTAATATAAAAAAAATGTGTTATTATACATCAAGTATGTAATTGAGTCATTTACTTGGTAGTTCGGCAGTTGTGTTATCTTTGCTTCGTTCACCATTAATACACATAATCGCTTCACTTTCTATATCATCCATTACATAAGAAATTTAGGATTTCTGTGATTGTATTTGTGTTATTAGGATTTTGTCATTGAATTTGTGAAATTACTTTGAAATTATAATAGATGGTATTTGTGATATAAGGGTTTTTGAATATGAAATTTAAGATTTTTGTGATTTTGTTTGTGTTATTAGGGAAATTATGATAGACTGGACTGGACTAGTTACTACTATTATTATTTATATTGATAAAATTATTATAGTAAGTTTTAATAACTATAGTCCACTGCATGTATTGTATATTTATTAGATAAGAAAAAAATATTTTTGGAACCTTTACTTCAGATGCATCGGTCTAATTTATTTATTTATCTTTATAACTCTATACAGTGCTTATGATTCTTTCATTTACATTGCACTGTTCAGGAAATCAACAAATATTGAATGTGAAAATTATAATTGCATTAGTTTAAGTTTTTAGAATATGAAGCCCTGCAGTTTACATGCTACCGACACCCTTGGCATGACCTATAGAGGTGGACTGTGCTGCTGGTGGGGATGCCCGGAAGGATTTGTAGTGGCTGGATATATGCCGTGCTTGGAGGAGCCACAGCTTGCTTTGTTTTCAGGTGGAGAAATAGAGGTGTTTCATGGCTTACAATGGAGGTCTTGGGGAGGTGTTAGGTGGTGGTAGGGCGGTTTCCAATCGGTGGAGGCTGGCCTTGTAGCGCCCTCTGTGGTGGCTTCGGGTCACAATAGAGAAAGTATAGATGAGAGAGTTGCAGAGATGTTCTTTAAAACATAGTAAGGCATTGCTTGCTTAACTTTGCATATCAAGTCTCCTTGTCTGTCTCTGTCTATATTTCTGTATGCATAGCTTCCGTGCTAGGATGCCTAGGGTTTTTCTTGAACATTAACGTCCATATGTTTTATTTTCTATTACAAAAACGGAAGGATGCAGTAGAAATTGTATACAAACAATATATCTCATATACATTATGTTTATATGAAAATTTAGAGATGGTAGAACTTGCACAACCGTAAATAGATGAGCAAGTTACAATTTTGTACTGATGAGGTGAATCCTTTTACATGATCTGTGCTCTCTTTTATGTTAATGTGTCATATGGAATAGATTGCAAAGGCCGTTAACTATATAGCATGTGGTGGCATCAAACACGATGCCCTTGCACATCAAACATTAAACATCAACAGCCTAGACTTGGAAAGGGTGTCACGAATACATATGACAGATACTTTCGGGCTTCAAAGTCAGGCAAGAAATCTCAGAGAATCCAATAATTGCGAAGTCCTAGATATGGTATAGTCACTGCCTTTACCAACCTTGTTAAAACAAAACTGCCTAGGAGAAAAAATTAATTTTGTAACTTGCTCTGTTTATGGTGCAAGAAACAGGGCATTCCGTGAGGTTGAGGGTGTTGTTTTCATACGTGTAGGGTGCGGCACGGTGGGCTTGTCCATTCCAGTTGAAGTCGACGGTAGGCTCGTAGTCTATGTATGGAAGTCCATCCTTAATCGATGAGGATGATCGAACATCGGGGATTGACTCTGTTTCTGTAAACTTGTAAAAAAACTCGTCTTTCAACTGGGTTTTTGTTAGAAAATGAAAATAATAAAATTTGCATATCAAGAACAGATTCTGGAACATTTCATGACTGGAGAACTTTTGTTTGGGATATGCACATAAAGAGTAAGGATTAAACAGAAGATTAAAAGGCTGAGAAAAGAAAGAAGAGTGATCAAAGGGTTGCAATCAGTCTAAACCTGAGATCTACGTCATTCATCTCCCAAGAGACCAAAGATATGATTATGAGAGTACGACAACCAAGTAGAGGATACAGTACATAGTATGAGCTCGTTTGGCTGTCTAGGCTTTGTTATAGAAGCAGTAGTTTTGAAGCGGCATCAGCGATGGTTCATTGTCATCGATTTTAAAATTTAAAACTGTCAACGGTAGTTATTCATATGCCATTTCTATGCCATATCACTGCGTAGATATTTGGGAGTGGGGGAACTACCAATTAATTAATGCGGTCTTAAGGCCAAGTCAAATGTTAAAATTTCGCTTTTATATATAGTAATAGATATATATATATAATATTATATATATATTAATAATGCTACTTTATCCTCTCAATTTATCCTTTCATTTTGATTGTTTATGTATTTAATTTTTTTATTGATCAAGAAAGTGACTGATATATTTTTTTAATTTTTAAAAAATATTAAAAAATTTAAAAATAAAAAGTCAAAAAATTATATTTTATGCAGACGGCTGGACGGCAGCCTAGTTGTTTAGAGACAAATAGACTTGGCACTTATCAAGGCTTTAAACCGCCTCAAACTAAAACTGAAAAGAATATGTGCTTACTCATATTTTATTTTACCGCCCAGCGTTTACGTTTTATTTTAGAGAGAGTGCCCGTAGATAATTACTTTAATTTTTTTTTTTTTTTTTGGATTTTCTGTACTCAATTCCTGAAGTATAAATTAAGTCACAAGGGATATGGATTCATGGAACATCGCATACTGATAGAGCAAAGAAAACGATGAG
>QEOT01009436.1:23709-42381 GCA_003123785.1 Pterocarya stenoptera
CTCTGGTGTTGGCAATTGGATGATGGTTGAAAATTTAAGTGCTTTGTGTGAGAAGATGTTTCTTACTGAAGAGGAATCAATTAAAGTGTTAGTGGAACTGGATTTATTAGAAGATGTTATCATCCGAGGAGAGCAATGTTTGATTATTAAGCTTCTCACTGAATGTCACTTTGATAGAGAGGCTTTGAAGCAGACTATGTGACGCATTTGGCATCCTACGAAGAGTATCAAGTTCCGGGATGTAATATCAACCCATAAGATGGTTGAATTTGAGGAAAGCTGCGACAATGATAGGGTGCAATGGCATGGGCCCTGGACTTTCGACAAACAATTGGTACTCACAAAGGACTTTGAGGGTCACTTACAGGTGCATGAAATTTAGTTGACAGAAGCGGCTTTATGGGTTTGAGTACATGACTTGCCATTGATGGCTTGAAATGAGTGTGTGGGAAGGCGTATAGGGGAGTCGATGGGAAGGGTTGTTGAAGTTTACCTCGAGCAAGACGTCTTAGCCTGGGGAGAATACATTTTGATCAGGGTTAGTCTAGATATCACTAAGCCTTTGTTGTGCCGTTAGAAGATAGAGTTGGGTTCGCGGAGGGATTGTTTGGTTCGCTTTACTTACGAAAGATTGCCTACTTTCTATTATCAATGTGGCTGCCTAGGCCATGGCCATCGTGACTGTGTGATATGGAAGGCCAAGCCTAAATCTGATGCCTCTGCCTATTTCCCGTATGATTAATGGTTAAGGGCGGCGCCACCTTCTGGATGGGGTGGTGGAAAGCGTCATATGCTGCAGAAAGAACGTGCTGGGGGTGGGTTGTCGAATTCAACTAACTTTGTGAGAAAAGAGGGGAGTGATGCGGATTTGGTGGAAAAACCAACCAGTGTTTAAAAAGTGACAGATCAAGTCCTCGAAATCTTCTGAGCATCAACGAGACAGGAGTCTGGATGAGGGGGAGTTGATTACGCAACTGGGGGCAACTGCTGAGTTAGGGGGAGTTTCAAATCTAAGAGATGAAGTGGGGGCTAACAGCTACTCCACTAACAATGTCGTTTTAGTTGATTTAGATTCCTCTAAGGATAAAGCTAAAGGCCCACACCTTATGAGTGGAAGCAGTGCTGGCCCAATTTTTTCTGCAGTGAATACTATCAATGGGATCAGTTTGAAACATTGAGGCGGAAAGCCCAAGTCCAGTTTAATCACAATAGGTGATGGCAGTGTTGCAATGGTCAAGAAATCATGAAAGAGGGAAGCTTTACTGTTGGTAAAGAGGGACCAGACGGCTCCGAAGAAAGTCTCTTTGAACTTACCTGGGGGTTTTATCAAGGGGTGTGACAATGAAGTATCGGCGATGGCTAAGATTCAACCCCGCCAAGAGCCATGAAGTTGTTAAGCTGGAATTCCCATGGGCTTGGGAACTCAAGAGGAATTTATACCCTTTTTAATCTTCTCAAGAAGGAATACCTTAAAATTGTCTTCTTGTAAGAGACAAAAGTGACATCTCGAGTCATGGACATGTATAAAGTTCGTCTCGATTTTGTTAATTACTCAACAATAGATTGTAGAAGTGGAGGCTTTGTGTTAATGTGGAAACAAGAGGTCAACCAGCATATTATTAATTTTTCCTCTCATCATACTCATGCCATGATTAAGGATGATGTAGATAGAAGTAAGGAATGGATATTTGTTGGTATTTATGGTAACCCTGAGCCAACATGTAGACATGAAATGTGAAGCTTAATTCATTCTCTATTTATGGCTGTTGATAAACCATTATTAGTATTTGGAGACTTTAATGAAGTCTTGGAACCAAAGGAGAAATGGGGTGGTAGGATGAGACCTGAAGTTTAGATGGAAGCCTTTAGAGCTATTATGAGTGATTCTGAATTGTAGAATTTGGGATTTGGTGGGGGCCCTAGTTATACTTGGTGTAATAGAAGAGAGGGTACTGACAGAATTTCTGAGAGATTGGATAGGTATTTAGCATCTTCCTTATGGGTGGAGATGTTTCCTGGTTTTGAGGTCCAGACCATATTCCTATTTGGTTGTATTCATAGGGTGTGTTTCAGCAGAGGAGAGGAAAGAAAATGTTCAGGTTTGAATCTATGTGGGTTGGCCATACAGAATGTGAATAGCTTATTGGGGACTCTCGGCAAGGGAGGATAGAGAGAAGTACTATGGCTGATACAATGAGGAGGATAAAGGAGTGTAGTGTTAAGCTAACCACTTGGAATCAGAAGTCATTTGGTCTGGTTCACAAGTAGTTATCTCGAGCCAAACTTAAATTACAAAGCTTGCAGGAAGAGGACACTAATTGTGAGAAGATGCATGAACAGAATGGTGTTAGGGAAGAGGTCCAACTTTGGTTGAAAAGAGAGGAGCTTATGTGGAAGCAAAGGTCAAGGGTACTGTGGCTGTAGAGTGGAGATCAAAACTCTATATTTCCATTCTAAAGCCTCACAAAGAAAAACAAAAATTTTTATTTTAAAATTCCAAGATGAAGCTGGCAGGTGGAGAGAAGGGTCTCTTAGGGACTGTTTGATTAGTGATTATATTAAGTCTCTATTTACCTCTTCTTCTGTGAGGGGTTCAATGGAGATATTGGAGGGAGTGGAAAACTGGATTACACCTAAAATGAACTCTGAGTTGGGTAGAGTGTTCACAGTTGATGAAGTGATCCTAACACTTAGACAAATGCATCCCAATAAAGCCCTTGGACCAAATGGCATGTCCCTAATATTTTTTCAGAAATATTGTCAAATAGTTGGAGGCAATGTGACTGTTGCAGTTCTTGATGTGCTAAACACTGGTGTGTTTCCTAATGGCTTAAACCATACACTGTTAGTATTGATTCCTAAGAAGAAATCTCCTTATACATGTTTCTAAATTTAGGCCAATTAGCTTGTGTAATGTTATTTATAAGCTAATTTCTAAAGTTATTACAAATAGGTTAAAAGGAATTTTACCCTCTATTGTTTCTACTACACAATTTGCTTTTGTACCAGGAAGACAAATCATTGATAATGTCCTTGTGGCGTATGAGATTGTTCATTATTTAAAGCAGAAGAGAAATGGGAAGAAGGATCATGTCTTTGAAAGTGGACATGTCAAAGGCCTATGATAGGGTGGAGTGTGACTTTTTGGAAGGGATCTTGGTAAAGTTAGGTTTCTCTAATAGTCTGGTGGGCTTGATAATGCAGTATGTTAGATCAGTTTCTTTTTTAGTGTTGGCAAATGGGGTGGCTACAGAGACTATTTTACCCTCTACAGGGATTAGGCAAGGGGACCCTTTGTTCCCTTACCTATTTCTGTTATGCACTGAAGAATTTATAAGTTTATTGAGGCAAGCTGAGGGGTCCAAAATTGTTGCTGGGATAAGAATTTACAGGGGGCACCTCGAGTGAATCATCTATTAGTCTTAATATTCAATTGCACTTGAATAAATATGAATTGCCATCGGGTCAAAAACTTAATAAAAAGAAAACTTCAATGATTTTTAACACAAATATCTCAGAATCTGTTAAGAATGCTATTATGGCCATGCAGGGGGGGTTAATTCTTTTAATCTGTATGAAAATTATTTGGGTTTGCCTCCTATTGTGGGAAAGTCTAAGAAAGTTGCTTTTGCTGAGATTAAAGGGAGGGTATAGAGAAAATTGCAGGTTTGGAAGGATAAATTTCTGTCTCAAGCAGGTAGAGAAATCCTGATAAAAGTAGTGGCTCTCTCTGTTCCCTCTTATGCCATGAGTTGCTTTAAGTTGCCTACTTGTTTATGCAAAGAATTGGAAAGGAAGATGGCTTAGTTTTGGTGGGGTCAGAAAGCTTATGAAAGTAAAATTTATCGGATTAGATGTGATTAGTTGTGTGAATCCAAATTTAGGGGTGTGATGAGTTTTAGAGATTTGAAACTTTTTAATACTGCCTTATTAGCAAAGCAGACATAGAGGGTTTTAAAAAATGAGGATTATTTGCTTCACAAATTATATAAGGCCAAATACTTTACTCAGTGTTCTTTCTTTGATTCAAACTCAGGTTATAACTTATCCTATGGTTGGGAAGGAATTTGGGAAGCTAGGGCTGTTTTGATCAGTGGATGCCAAATGAGGATTAAAGATGGTAATTCTACTAAAATTTGGGAAGATGTTTGGGTCCCTGAATTTAAGGCCTTAAAATTAGAAGTGACTACTAATGAGGAGACAGATATAACAGAAAAGGTTACAAACTTAATTGATATACAATCAAGGCGATGTGATGTGGGACAAGTTAGAACCCTATTCAATCCAAGAATAGCTTTTGATATTTTGAAAATTGTTTGGAGTCTTGGCCAGTATAATGATGTTTGGGTTTGAAGAAATGAAATGAATGATATTTTTAATGTGAAAAGTGCTTATAGGTTATTGAGAACTACTGCAACTCAGGATTCTGCTAAGAGTTCTACAGCTTGGGATGACAAGAAGTTGTGGAAACATCTGTGAAAAATGCAAATTCCAAATAAGATTAAGGTCTTTGCATGGAGGGTGTGTAGAGAAGGTTTGCCTTCAAAACATAATTTACATAAGAGGAAGGTTGTGGAAAATACACAATGTGATTTATGTGGTTTACAAGTTGAGGACTTAACTCATGCAATTCTACAATGCCCTGATATTCAAGCATGTTGGTTGTCTTTCTTGCTTATTATGAATGCTCTACCTCCAGTTGGTTTTGTTAAAGGTGTAGCAAGGGTAATTCTAGAGAACAGAGACCACTCACAGCTTGACAAGTTCTTCCATATAGCCTGGGCCTTTTGGTATAGACGTAATAAAATGGCTATTGAACATGTTAGACTGGAACTTGTGCAAGTTGTGAATCATGCTTTGTTGTTGCAATATTCTTTTTCAGCCTCTAATAAGATACTTGCTTCTAAGATGGACAAAAAGTGTTGTTGGAATGCTCCCCCTGTTGGTTTCTTTAAACTAAATGTAGATGAGGCAATGTTTTATGATTGTCACAAAGCTGGGATAGGTGTTGTTGTCAGAGATGAGGAAGGTAGGATAGTTATGGCAGTTAGAAAATTTGAGCAAGAAGTTTGGGAAGCTGAAGCTGTGAAATTATTGGCTATGATTCGTGGTTTGCAGTTTATTTCTCATCTGGGTATTTCTAAGATTATTTTAGAAAGTGACAACTTGCTTAAGTTGGAGTCATTACAAGCAAGAGAACAATCATTGTCTGTACTTGGAAATCTGATATTAGAAGTGCAGAACTTGCTCAAGCAGTTTGATGAGTACAAGATTCAACATGTAATGGGTATAGGAAATTAAGTTGCTCACTACATGGCCATATATGCTTGGAGGATATCAAACGTGGAGATGTGGATGGGCTCAATTCCTTCATCCGTTTATCAGTTTGTTTCGTTGGACCAATCTCATTTGTAATATGAGTTTTATCCATCAATAAAAGTTTCTCCAGTTATCATAAAAAGAAGAAAGCTAACGTGTCGCATTGTAAGTAGATTTTCATAAATTGACTTATAAAATCACTTAAAATATGTCATGTCATAATGTGACTAGACAAGATTTAAGATGAAGAATAGTATTGCACTCTTCCTCTAAGTATATAGAGAACTGAAGAAGAAGAGAAGGAATGAAGAGAACTGAAGAAGAAGAGAAGGAATAAAGAAAATGCTGGACCAGATAACTGGAGTTCAGTGACCAGATAACTGGAGATAGTGGACCAGATAACTGGAGTTGGATGATGCACAATTATTAAGCACAGGCGGCAGAGCTAGCCTTATGCATGCATGAGTATGAACAAATATGAGGCGGCATGGCCGACCGATGCATGATATGCAAAATAAAATATAATTGAATGTAAACAAACTTGTATTCAAAATATTATAACAAATTATAATTTTTGAATCACAAACTAACAGGGGGTAACAAGATCACAAGAATAGGAGGAGGGATAGAAGGAAGGAGTACCTTGAGAGAGAAAAGAGAACGGGTTACAAGTGATCTGAATGGGTGATGCCTCAGACTGAGGCTAGTCTTCCCTTTTATAGATGAAGGGAGTACTGTTACAGCAGTGAATATGAAACAGTTAAATGAAAACAGTAAACTCAAAAATCCGGTCATGAACAGTAAAAGTGAACAGTTCTGATATTCGACTTCTTGATACGATGTCGTATCTCTTTCAGTGGAGATGTTGACATCTGGCAATCTTGATCAAAACTCCTTTCATTGGGAGCCTTGAATTGTTCTTTGGTCTTCTCTTTCAGTGGAGAAGTTCAAAGGTGGTCTTCATCATTGGACAATCTAGAAGTGTCGTATTCTTTGTCATGTCCAAAACAGTCTCCTACCGAGGCCTCTGAAGAAGCATCGGAGCGGGCAGAGTCTTCTTGTGTGAGAGACTTTGCAATTAGTTTTAACAAATCCTTATTATTAAGGCCAGGAATGATTTCTATTTTCTTGGTCTTAGAGGATTTATTAGAATTGGTTGAAACAGTAGCTTTTCCTTTGTCTTTTTTCTTAGACGAAGAAGAAGCAGCAGGTTGTTGGCTATGGGGAGCCTCAATAGCAGCATAAGGGTTTTCAGGGAACTCGATCCTGTCTTGTAGGTCAGGAGCAAGCTGGGGAAAATCCTTTAGAACATTTTTTGAAATAGTTGGGGATAGTTGGAACTTATCCCACCATTTTGTATAACATTGTCGGACTAATATGTCACCATGTCTTGCATAGGTCCATTTCAGAATCCAAGGTAGTTTATACCTGAAACAGAAGTGGATATCATAGGAAAATTTTTGTTGGTGATGGTCCAATCTTGGAGTAGCAATATCAGTGAATGACTTGTATACAGTGACAAGTTCTTCAGGGAGATTTTCAGGGATTAGTCCGAACTGTTCCCACCAATGGCGGAACCAGAGTGGAAAAAATCCATTGAATTTTTTATCAAAATTAAAGAACCAAGAATGGCTCATATCAGCATTTTGGTGGAGCAAAAATCGAGACCAAGCTCGAATGTAATCATGGTAGTTGAACAAAACATCAGTATCTGCCAATCTCTTGGAAGAAAATGGGTTTGTATCCCATTGTTCTTCTGAAATGAGAGAGAGGATATATGCACTGTGATATATCAATTTTGTCGAATCGTTTTTATCATATATGGGTTTGATAAATAACGATTTTGTTTGGATCAAAATGGTAGTGTAGAATTGGAGGTTTTTTGTTGGATCTTCAGGAATCCAATGAAAACTAGGGGGAAAATAGGAGGTGGCCAGTTTAAAAGGGTCAGCCTGTTTGGTCCTATTTAGCTCAATATGGAATAGGTTGTGGGAATAGTTTTTTGCAATATATGGGGTCTTATTCTTATTGTAAGAGTAAGGGATAACAGAGGACACCGAGGCTATGGCATTGGCGTATGGATCAAAGTCAGTAACCAAGGTCTGGGCAAAAGAAATTGGTTGAGCAATTTTGCCTAAGGTTGTAAACCTGTTGGCAATATCAATAGGGGTAGCAGGCTCATTCTTAATCAATCGTTGATTAAGAATGGGGGTAGAGCAGGTACAGAAGGCATGGAGGCAAGGGTAGACTGTTAGGTCTTGGTCCTTTTTTCTTTTCTATGGTTTGGGGTCTGTAAAAATTCACAGGTAAGAAGATCAGGTATTGAATTTTCCGAACCGGAAATATACTCTATATCAAAATAAAAAACACTTAAAATAACTTGCCATCGTGCAAAAATTTGTTTTGATGCAATGTTTTGAATATCATTTTCCAAAACATATTTGGTTGACTGGCAGTCAATCCTTAATAGGAATTTTTTATTAAGTAGATCAGATTGAAATTTTGATATGCATAGTACTATAGAAATAATTTCTTTTTTAATAGTACTGTAATTATATTGTGCAGGAGTCCAGGTTCCGGAATGGAAGCGAACAATTTGTTCAGATGAACCTAGTGAAACACATTGTTTCAGAATGCCGCCGTAACCAATATCAGAGGCATCAGTTTCAACAATTTAAAATAGATCAAAATCAGAAATACCAAGACATGGAAGAGTTTTAACATGTGCCTTGATTTTCTGTATTAGAGCAGTATGATTATTTGACTAAGGTGGAGGATTTTGTTGTAACCGTTTATATAAAGGACGACACTGTTTCCTCAAGTCTTGGTAGAATTCAACAACGTAGTTAAGAGATCTGAGGAACCTCTGTAACTGTTTTTTATCAAGTATTTGATCAGGAAATTTGTCAGCAAAATCAATGGCCTGATTGATGGGTCTGATTTTAGCTTCAAAAATATCATAACCAAGGAAACGAATCTTGGTTTGGAACAATTTGATCTTGGGAGCAGAAACAACAAGACCATTATATTTGATGATATTGAGAAATGTTTCAAGATGTTTCCAATGCTTATCAATGGATTTTGAAAATATTAAGATATTATCAATGTAAACAATAGAAAAAGTTGAGAATGAATTGAAGATATCGTTCATGATATTCTGAAATTCACTCGGAGCATTTTTTAACCCAAAAGGCATAACATTCCATTCGAAGTGGCCGAATGGGGTAGCAAAGGCAGTTTTGTATCGGTCTGACTCACTAATCTGGATTTGCCAAAATCCTGACTTAAGGTCAAACTTTGAATAAATAACAGAATCACAAAGTCTTTGGATAAGGTCATTTTTGTTTGGAATAGGGTACCTAATCCATTCTAAGACCTTATTCAACGGTTTGTAATTGATGACTAAACGGGGGGTTCCTCGCTCAATCTCAGCATTTTTCTGGACATAAAAGGCAGCACATGACCAGGGAGACTTGCTATGCCTAATAATATTCTTATTGAGGAGATCATAAATTTCTTTTTTGCAAATCTCTAAGGTCTCGCTATTCATTTGAATGGCATTGGCCTTAGTAGGAATATTTTTTCGTTAAATCCTTTGATATAAGGAAGAGAAACAATATATTTCTTCCTATGCCAGAAAGCATTTGGAAGATCAGAACAAACTTCAAAAACTAATTTTTTGTTAAAATTATCAATTTTTGATTGAAGTAATGTGCTGAATAATTGATCAGAAATCTTTTTGTACTTGATTTCTTGCTGTAAGAAACACAAGTGTTTTATTTTTGCAGAAAGCAAAGACTTCAATCCTTTATCAGCATTTATTTCATTGCGAGATGCAAAATGGAATTTGACTTTCTGACCAATAAGGTTGGTAGTGATACCATCGTTCTCTGTCACAAAAGGATATAAAGATGAAATAAAAAGAATTCCTAATATGACTTTGTCAGACATATTTCGGACTAAAACAGCAGGTATTTTGAAACAAACATTATCTTGGCAAACATGAGCGTTGTTAAGCTCATAGTTTATCTTCATCTGAGATCCATTTGCAGAAGATAATTTCTCAGTGGATTTTTCAAAATATTTAGAAGGTATTAATCCTTCTTGAATACAATTCAAATCAGAACCAAAATCAATCATGGCAATAACAGAAAAATAAAAATCATGTAAAACAACAATCGTAACACGTAAAAACCATTTTGGAGGAATTGTATGATGGACTAAATAGATTTGGCTTCCAGTTGAGGACTCAGCTTTCTCACCATCATCCGAACCATTTGCTTGCTCATTATCAGATGGAATTTCTTGATCAAACTGTTTATCAATTTGAAAACGTAGAAATTCTTGTTTGAGTTCAGTATTTTCAAGTCAGAGGTTACTGATCTCAGTTTTGAGTTTATTAATCTCTTTCTTAATAGTATTGATTTCATTTTGTAAATCATTTGTAGAAACAACCTTGGGTTTTTGTTTGTTAAACCTTTCCAAGGTATCTTGAAAGTTAATCCTGGGTTTTGAAGTAGAAACTTTTGGTTCTTTTCGGAGCAGATTCTTCTTAAATTTAAAAAGATATTTTTCTTTAAGTTCAGGATTAGTGATTTGGAAAATTAGATTTAATAAAAGATTCTCGTTTTCTTCTTCTTTGGATATAACATTGATTGATTTATCCAATGAGTTACAACAAGATTTTTTACAATTACAACCAAGCTTAATATTAGCATAATCATCTAATTTGGCTTCTGAGCGATATTCAGAATCACTAGAGCTCATCTCAGGGACATCAGAAGATAAAGTAGAGTGTGTTTCTAGGAGATGAAACAATTCTTCTTGATTAATGACATCGATATTCAGCTCGTTAAGCTTTTTCTTGAATTTGCTGGGTTTCTGGGGGCATTTATCAGCAAAATGTCCAGATTTCCAGCAATTATAGCAATTGCCTTTTGAAAAACTAGGTTTCTTTTTTGAAGTAAACTTTTTTTTAGAAAAAGTTTTTCTGTGAGATTTTTTATAAAACTCATCGCGGGGTTTTCTCCTGGATTCCCTGTGAGATTTTGGATGTTTAATAAAATTATGCTTGCGTCGAGATGGAGCAATAGGAGGAAAGCCATATTTTCATATTTGGCTTTTGAACTATTCTTCAGCTGTTCTCGCAACATTCTTTGATCATTACACATACGGATACCAAGTTTCTTAATTATACTGCATATATCACCATAGGTGTAACTGTCATAATTAAGAAACCTAGAGATATCTGTAAGTTTATCTTTAACCTTATGAGCAAATAGATGTGGTAATCCATCAATAAATTTCTCTTTCCAGTAAGGCTTTTGACTATCGTCACGAAGCATTACTCGAGAAATAAAAATATCTTGATACCAACTATAATCAGACATAGTATGGCATCTCAAATTATTTAAATAATCAGAAATACGATTAGTAATATTGGAAGGAGTTCCAATGAAATGTTTAATTATTGTATAGATCAAAGTATTAACACCATCAGGATGGGCACTCCCGATAGTTTCATCAAAAATAGGCAACCCTTTTTCATTACACTGGACAGCATTCTGAATGGTTGTCTTGGCGTCATCAGTGAGATGTTTATCCCACCAACTTCGCAAAATACCAGAAAAATCATTGGTTAAGATGGAAACAATATCTGGCTGACGAATATTGTTGTTAATGTATGCATTAGCAACAAGAGACATTTTATTCATGGTATTGAGGATTTCTTGTTCAGAAAGTCCATCAATGTTCCATTCGTAAATCTTATCAGCAGAATAAGAAGATTGAGTTTGAAATACTTTTTCTTCAAATCCTAAATCAGGAGGAGTAGGTCTGGAATACCAACTCTTATTCAGACTCATTGGTTTGGATCCTTTAGAGTGAATTCTAGAAATTTCAAAATCAGGATTTAATTGAAAATCAGTGAAATTCTTTTCAAGTAAATCAATTTCTTTGGCTACTGAATCATCTTCAGATGATGGTTCAGTGGTTTCTGGATAGACAAACTCTTTACTATTGCGTTCAATTGCACTGGTAGAGGGTTGTTCTTTCTTAAGATCAGCAATCATTTGATTGATTTTGTCTAGTCTATCGGCATTTGTTTCAAAAGTAATTTTGGACCGTGACTTTGGTAAAGCAATCAAAGGTTTTTCAATAACGGGTGTTTTTAACTGATCTTTTGGAAAAACCAAAGGATTTTCAGTTTTGGTAAAAACAGTGTTTGAGGACTGGGAAATAGATTTTTTTGCTTTATCCTCAATTCTATCTAACTGTTGTCCAATTTTATGAAGAGCAAGGTTTGTAAAATTGTTTTGCTGAATAATTTTGTTTGTTTCTTTCAAAATCATGTCTTCATCTGATTTTCTGGATACAGCAAAAGGAATTTTAAAAGGAGTAGTAGGAATTTCAGATCCTTTTAAAGGGATCAAAACAGTATCAAAAGGTGGATGACTGGCATGTACAACCGTTTTGTCCTCTCAAATAAAATCAGTTTTAATTACATTTAAAGCATTCTTAGAAAAAGAATCTCTTGTTGGAGATCGTTCATCTTTTCTTTCCATTTTCTTTTTACTCTAAATTTTTCAGAGTCAGAAAAAGTCGTATGATAAGTTTTTCTCTTATCACGGTTTTCTTTTGAATTGTACTCATTAAAGAGTTTGATTAAATCATAGTTAAAACACCTGTTTAAAACATTTAAACTAAGATGGATTGGAGGAATGGATGCAGCCATATCTGAAGCTGTTGGAGACAAGGATGATGCATCTTCGTCTTCTTTGGCTTCATCCTTTACGAATTTATCCTTAGCAGAATAAAAAGCAGAAGTAATCTGAGAGGAGGTGCTAATTCCTTTCAGTTTTAAATCTGGTTTTAAATCAATATTTGGTTGGGCTGTTTGGGCTGAATCTTCCAGAAATTGTTAGAGATTTTGATCTCTCCTTACTGGAAATTCAGAAACAGATCCAACAAAAGAAGATCTAGATCCAGCAAAAGAATTTCTTCTTAAAGCCGGAGTACTAGTCTGATCAAAACGGATTTTGACAGTTCCGTCTAGATATTATTGAATATAGTCAATATTTGAACTTAAAGGGATATTTTTTGGGGGAGGCGGGCATTCATTTTCTAAGATTCATTCTTTTGGGAGATCTATATCACTCCACTGAATGGGTTTTGGAACTTGAATGTTCGCATTCTTGGTTGAACTCTAGATGAGCAGGGTTTGACCAGTGGTAGATTTTAAAATCGTCTTTGGATATAAACTTGTTTTTAAAAGACGATAGTAAATTCTGTAAACAAGAGCGAGAGGTTTAGAGCCCTCAAGCATATCATATCCAAGGGTTTGGATATTCAGAGTTAAGACTTTGATGATATGAGGATCATCTAGAGCAATTAAAATATCAGGAAAACAATCAAAATGGACAGGGCCATTAAACAAAGAAGATTGAATAATCCCAAGAGCACTGGTTTCAAAATTTTGAAAACGAGTATCTCTTAAACATAGTAAAATAGAGGCTGGTATGCCAATCCTAGTTAAAGGTTTGACAGCAACCTGAACAGAACCTATGTGAAGAAACTTGTACCCTTTCGCCAGAGACTCTTGAATGAGTTTCTTGGTAAAAAGATAACATTTTTCATCAGATTTTGAAATTGAATAGGTTTGTTCTGTGGTTTTAACATGGAAGTCAGAATTAAAATTTCTTTGAAGCCAAGAAGTTTGATAAATAGAATTAAAATAATCTTAGGAATTTCCCAAGAGTTTGAAGTATTTGAGGATGGTTCCTCAATAATATAATCTTCCTCATTAATGATATCAGGAGGCATAGACGACCTCGAACTAATTGTTGAATTAGATCTAAACATTTTTTCCATTTTGTCTCTAGACAAACTGGTTCTTCGCACCTCAGGGTCCTGCGAGTATTCTCATCTCACCCCAACGTCTAATTGCCCTAACGCTCTCCCAGCAAACAGGTCTTACCAGGCAGGGACTCTTGACTCAAATGGTCTCCAGACAAAGTAGGAACTCAGAGATCAGGTTGTAAATGAACAAAATAAAAGCAATGGATAAATAAAAATTGTGAACAATTAGGTTGAAACAATGTTCAAAGCACTTTTGCCTAGTATTTTATTCAAGACTTTCCCATTGATCCTGAACCCAACAAAAACATCCGTTCAAAATATGAGTCCTTTGATGTTTTTACAGTGATCCATCATTTTGTGTCATCTTGTACTGCATCAATTTTATTATTATTATTATTATTATGATCTTATTCTTTATTTTATTTTACTATTGCAAAAATTGTTGTGTATTTTTGTTAAAGTGTTTTCTTATATATTATTTTGGTTTTTCGGATTGGGCTTTTTGTGTCACAATAATATATGATATAAATTTCAATTTTCTAATAATATTTTATATTATTATTGGCCCTTTAATTTCATTTCTTTTTTTATTATGATCGTCTTCATTATGTTATTTTACCATTACGAGAAATTATCATGTATTTTGTGTTAAGGTGTTTTCTTCTTATATATTATTTTAGTTTTTCGGATTAGGCCTTCAGTGTCACAATAATATATTGTATAAAAGTTAATTTTCTAATAATATTTTATATTGTTATTGGCTCTTTAATTTCAATTTATTATTATTATTATTATGATCATGGTCTTCATTATTTTATTTTACCATTGCAAAAGTTGTTGTATATTTTGTGTAAAAATGTTTTCTCATATATCATTTTGGTTTTTTGGATTGGGTCTTCTGCATCACAATAATACATTATATAAACTTTAATTTTTTAATAATATTTTATATTATTATTGGCTCTTTAGTTTCAATTTTTTATTATTATTATCATCTTCTTCATTATTTTATTTTACTATTGCAAAAATTGTTGTGTATTTTGTCTTTAGGTGTTTTCTTCTTATATATTATTTTAGTTTTTCGGATTGGGTCTTTTGTGAAAACATTAAGTGATTTAATCAATATATAATGTGTTAATTTTAAATTTAGAAAGTATATTATTAGGTGTTAAATAATCTAACCATATAATTATAATATACATTTTCATCATTTAGAAATACAAAAAAGAATGCAAATAAACCGTAGGACATTACAAATTACCTCAAATATTGTGTCTAAATTTGAATTGTTTATTATGGTGCAAAATAGACGGAAAACAACGCTGCAAAAATTTAGAATTTATTTTTTCAATTTTTTATTATATTTTTTTAGCAATTGGCATATAGAGTAACACTTTTTTTAAGAAAATTTAAGAAAAAAGAATTTAAAAATATTTACAACACTATCTGTTTGTCACACGTTAGTCCAAATCCTCACTACCAAATTTCATACGAGGCCCAACACAGCCCAGCCCTTCCCACCCTGAGCTGCAGCCCAGCCTGCCGCTTTAAAACGCCGTCGTTTTGGCCTTAAGGTCATAAAAACCCTCTCGTTCCTCCTCCAACCCGAGGCGCCGCACAACACATTTCCCTGTCTCTCTCTCCTTCAGACACCCCAGCCCCGATTCCTAACCCTAACATCCCCTCATTCCGATTTCTTTCTCTCATTCCCTCCTTTTTTTCCCTTCATCCGCCAATACCACATCTCTCATCACTCAAACCATCCCTCTCTTCTACACTCTCAGTCCCTCCCTCGATCTTACATGTTTCCACCATTATCTCTTCCACCAGCCATTGTGCAGCCGCTGGTCGGCCCACTGTCGACGACTCTCTCGTCCCTTAGCCCCACTCTCCGTCGTACATAACCTAGCCGCAGCCTACCAGTTCTACCACGCATAGACCCCCGACCTCACCTCACGGTAAGTTGTTTTTGTGTTTCTAAAAATACTTTGAAATCTCAAATCTGGTAGATGGTATAATGTATTTGTTTTATTAGGGTTTTTGAATTCGAAGTTTAGGATTTTTGTGATTGTGTTTGCTTCTGGTTGTTCATTTTATATTATGAGTTTATGGTTTTTGTATTTGTGACAGTTCAGCAATATACTGATTAAATTATATTGAGGTAAGAATGTATTGGTTCGGAATTTTATAGAAAAACTGGTTGTTAGCATCTTTTTATATCATATTCTTGTAATTCTGCATCGTACTTTTGTTTTGAAAAAAATAATTTGCATGGTATGGTTTGGCCCCGGGTTGATGATGCTTTGAGATTCTTCCCTTTTTTTTTTCTTTTTTCTTTTTTTGGGTATTTGAAAAATTGGAGTGAGTAAAATGTTTAAAAATGTTGAAGGTAGTAAAAAAGGTGTTTGTCAAAAACAAATTAGCATTTCAAAAAGAAGTTTGTTCTATCTTTCTAGGTAAAAAAAAAGAAGAAGGTTTTTGATTGATTAAAACTCAAGGCTTTTATTAAAAATAAAGACATGCGCTTGTGATTGTGTTTGTGTTATTAGGGTTTTGTGATTGGGTTTCTGTTGTTAAGATTACTTTGAAATCTCAAATCTGGTAGATGGTATAATGTATTTTTTTTATTAGGGTTTTGGAATCTGAAATTTAGGATTTTTGTGATTTTGTTTGTGTTATTAGGATTTTGTGATTGGGTTTGTGTTATTAGGGTTTTATTATTGGGTTTATAGCTCTAAGAAAATGGGATAATTGCATCTGGTTTGGCCCACGTTTTCTGCTTCTCCAAGTCCTTACATAGCCAACCAGATCCCACATTGCTTTGTATCTGATCTGAGTGTTACCTCCAACTGTCTCCCTTTTGTTTGACCAATTTCACAATTTTATATATAGAATGCCCACCGACACAAACGCCCAAAATATACAAAACATGTTCCAAAAATCAGACTGATTGCAGCAAAATAATATTATATTTGGCAAATCTATAAGAATCTGAAACAAAAGGCAAGAAATTATTAATCTGTGCCCTTTTTTACAATGAGTTTCCTAGATTCTATTTTATTTTTAGCTTTTCTAGATAAAACAGGATCTCTGTTTTATTTAATAAAAATAGGAATTTAAAAAAATTCTGTTTTCACAATTTCTGTTAGATCTCTGTACATGCTGTACATTGTGTTGGGTTTGAACTAAACCAGTTATCTGTTAAGTGTGCTCCAATTTTTTTTTTTTTTTTGTAGTTATTTTTGTTTAATATCTCACCAATATATTCTCTGTTGTAAATAAGGTTATTACATATCCTCTTTTGTAGATAGGGCTTTCAGATGCATTTTCATTAATAGAATAACAATAAATAAATAGTATGGGGCAACATTTGCACATGCACCATTTTATGAAAGGTTCGTGTAACCATTATATATCCAACCCTACATAGAAAGTTAAGATTTTTAGGTCACCATCAAACCACACAATACACTTGCACCATTTTCATTAATGAAAGTGTTGCCCCATAAATAGTATAAAATAGAATGACAATAAATAAATAAAATCGAAAGAATAAATTATATAACAAACGACATGACAAAATAAATAATACTATACACTTACAAAGATAAGAGCCAGAAACGTCCAGCCCTGAAAGCCCTCAACCAACAAGACCTGAAAACAAACCACCAAAAATAACCCACAGAAAATACTAAGCACTGCAGTAACCAACTAAAAAAAAAGGAGTCAGAAGATACCACACCAAACAACCATCAGAAAATACCACACTAAACAACCATGCACTCACAATGATCAAACACCAGAAAGTTTCAGCTTTGGAAATCCCCAACCAAGAACACTTTAGAGAACTGGGAAAGCAGCTGAGAAGTAAAACAAAAAAATGGAAGAGAAGAGAAGAGATGAGAAGTAAAAAACACCAAAAATGTTTTCCAATAAACCACCTGCAATGGGAAAAAATATCTAGAATGAAACAAAGAACACAATATGAAAACACTAAAGATTTCTGAACTCTCCCAAAGATGAACGCAACAAATTATGTTTTGAAGTGCAATGTCTTCATAGCCCAAGACTTCATCACTGAAGCTGCGATATATACACATCTTGCATGAGAAAAGAAACAGCAAAACCAACGAGAAAAGAAAAACTCCCAAACCAGAAATGGATGCATATGCTTTTTTCTGTTTAGTAATGGGCACATGTTTTTTTAGTCACTTAGATGTATTATCTCTCTGACATGTATTTTTATCTTACTTTGCATAAAAGTGCAATAACGGGACCATTGCAGAGTTGGGTTGTGAAGCTACTGCAGAGTTGCAAAGCTATTGTAGTAATGATGAAGTTTTTTTTATACCGACTGATGAAGAATATGTTTTTAATGGTTTTTCTGATTTTTTTAATCTGTTTTTAAGATTTTGATTGTTTTTTTTTTATAATTTTTTTAATGTTTTCTGTGTTTCTTTATTTGTTTTTTGTGATTTTTTTCCCTTCTCCCGTGTTTTGTTTTTTTTACAGTTCTTTTTTAAAAATTTTTAAAGATGTAAACAAGCACAATTGCCTATATGCATGCACCGATGTAATCTGCAGAGGAGAAAAAGCTGAGACTAGCGTACAGAGAAGAAGCATAAAAATGGTGAACTGTTACAAAAGCATACAGTGATTAGTAATTTTCTTCCCCCACAATGTTAGCGCATCAGAAAACCCAATAGCATCAGTTGACTAAATTTTAATCAAAAATTTTGTACTGACACGACTGCAAAACATAAAACACAAAAATAATAAACCCAAAACATCCTAACACAACGGATAAAGATGTGAATCGCAATTCCATCCCCCTGACCACACCGAAAAAGAAAAGATTGAAAGAGAAGGAAAAAAAAAACTAAAGCTGCCCACCTTGTCATCTGCAATTTCTCGCTTAAACAGACACAAGAATATCATAGAAGACAAAAAAGACAATACACAGATTATTTATACGGAAGGACAAGAAATTACTATTTATTACTATTCATCGATGATAGCCGTTATATAATAGAGATAGATATATAAATATATATATAAAATATATTTGGAGACCAATAGACTTGGCAGACTTTGAGCACTCCCAACAGCTACTGTAAAAGTGAGTTTTCTTTAAAATATAAAGGAATGTTGTGAAAAAACGACTCCATCAGATTTTGTATTTTAAAAATATTTTACTTCTTGATACAGTGATTCCTCTATATCTACAGAATCCTGTTCATGACTGTAAACTTTTTTTAATTAATTTCTCTTTCTTCGTCCTCGATTTTCCTCATTCCTCCACATTTCTTTTATTCTCATTTCAGACCCCTCTCTCTCGTTCCCACGCTTTCTCCGTTGCATGGCGCCAAAGCCAGAACCAGAGGCCTTTCATCTTCCTCGACTTTGCTTGCTGCTTTCAACGCAGATCGTCCATTTTGTTCTTCTTCAAGCTTTGCTGTCATTGTTGAGGTAAACATGAGATTTTTTTTTTTTTTT
>QEOT01009437.1:0-16521 GCA_003123785.1 Pterocarya stenoptera
CTATGCAGAAAATCTAATCATGGTACCTTTTCTGCATAGAGTTGCATAATCCTAGGCGCAACATCCTTCCAAAAGGGAACTTTTTCATCAAGTACCAATGGAAAAGAACGTGAAGAAGAAGGAGAAGAAGAATCTCTGCATCCATATTTAGCTGGAGAAGAGCTGAAATCCTGAATCATGTGGACGATATCTTGCTTAGTATCTGCGTCCGTGAGGCATTACTTGTTGAAACCGATCGGTGCAGAGTGTCCTGCACTTCAAAGAGTAGTTATCACATATACAAGAAAGCAAGGGAAGCTTTGCATGGTGGAAGAACAGATAGTTAAGCTGAGGAAAACTCTGAAGGGAACATTACTAGTGAAAAAACAGTGGTTCTACCCCAACACAACACCTAGAGGGGGGGTGAATAGGTGTAGTTCAATTTTTCTGGTCTAATAAAAAATATTGACAAGTAAACAATTAATCAAATAAACAAATCACACAAATAATCAACACGCAGATTTGTTCACGAAATGGAAACTCATTTGCAGAACATCTTCAAAATCTAAAATCACTCTAGGTGTAAGTCACCACCTCATATCCATTATAAAAACTTTAGTTTGTTACAACTAATTTAGAGACACTCACAAAATCTTTGTAGTTCCTAAACTTGGCCTGCAACACCGCGAGTGACCCACTTGATCTCTACATGCATGTAGTGCCGAAACTCCGACCTTTCTATAGTGTCCCACGAGAACCTCTCGATCTTTGCAGCAACAGCAGCTCCGGAAACCTTCCGGCCATTGACTATGTCCACACCAGGGGACTCAGCTGTGTTTTCTTGAGTGTGATATGGTGGAAGTACATTTTCCAAGAGATATTCAACTTTGAATGTGGAGGGGAGTCTCTCTCAAATGCTCTTGGAATGAGGCTCTGTTTTTTGCTCTCTCACCTCTGCCAAAGGGCAGGACAAAATGTTCTATTTATACCTCCCAAGAAGTGAGGTGCTCAAACCCTAGAAAAAATTAGGTTTTCTGAACATTGGCTCAAGCGACATGTCGAGCGAGGGTCGAGCGCACGTTGTACTTCAGAAGTCGCTCGAGCACCAAGTCGAGCGAGGATTGAGTGAACTCTCTGGATGACCTTTGCTCGAGAGCCATGTCGAGCGCAAGTCGAGCAAACTCTCTGTATGAGCTTCACTCGAACAGTGTGTCGAACGCATGTCGAGCGAACTCTCTGTTTGAGTTCCACTTGAGCGCAGGTCAAGCGCAAGTCGAGCAAACTTCCTGTATGTGTTCTGCTCGAGCCGTGTTAAGCTCACTTGACCCCATTTTACTTTAACACACTTCAACACTTGTTACAACGCAATTTTACAAAGGTTTTCACACGAATATGCCAACACACTCATTTTTACATTAACAATCTCCCCCTTTGGCATTTCTGTGACAAAACATCTAACCTATACATTGGACCTAATCCTGACACACCCCACACAGGATTCCCAAATACAGGTACAGTCTCGAACACGTTGAGATATTTACTCACACTTAATAAACAGGTAAGCGTACCAACATAAAGATGCAAAAAATATTCACACATGTGTAATCAATGTCTGCTATCCAATTTAAAACAACAATTCAAGTATATACATGACATGCATAATTTTCATCAAGAATAAATCAGACATTAAGTATTAATCAGACATTGAGTTTCATTAAAGACTACAATAGCAACACAAAAACAATGTGTTTCACAAAACAATTTTCTTTCACTAAGCTACTCCCCCTAGCTGTATCCTATCCTATGTGTTGCTCCCCTACATATGTGCTCCCCTTACATATCGCTTCTCCCCCTACATATGGTATCACTCCCCCTCCCCCTCCATATAAATCACTCCCCCTTTTTGGCACAAAAGGCCAAGGGGCTCAATCACTACCATCAGTATGACTGCCACCATCATCATTATTAAGGTGTTCCGCCATGTCGTTGAAGCGTTGGGTCACAAACTGTTGAAGGCTATCAACACGAGTATCAAGGCGGTCCAGGCGAGCATCAACTCGACTATCAAGACGATCCAGGCGAGCATCAACTCGACTATCAAGACGGTCCAAGCGAGCATCAACTCGACTATCAAGACGGTCCAAGCGAGCATCAAGGCGAACCAAGTAGTCGAGAACCGTCTGTAGGCTAGGCTTGGTCGAATCTGGTGCAGAGAAAGGAGGTGCGGAGCTAGATGGTGCGAAGCTCAATCGTGTTGAGCTAGAAGGCCGAGAGCTCGACGGCTGAGAAGTGGGTGCAAGAGGCTCAACATTCAAAGGGTGAGGGTGAATGTGTGCACGACTAAGCTGAATGGTCTTACGACCAATGGGAGCCTTAAGATGAAGTCTAGGCTCTTGGGGAAGAATGGCAATAGACTGAGATATAGCAATCCGGGTGACAAGACAGGCAAACGGCAATCCAGACCGTACTTTGTTGGACTGAAAGGCCTCAAGTATGACCCGGCAAAGGTGACTCCCCAAATCAATGGAGACGTCATTGATCAGTGCATATAACAGAGTGGCTCGGTCAAGGCCGACATCACTCTGATGACCAGTAGGGTACAGATTTGTGAGGACGATCCTACTGAGGAGGAGATGGTCAGGTGGGAATTGAACCGTATGCAATGGTGACCTGCCATCCCAGTCGATGTAGCGGCCACACAGGAATTCGGCAACGACTGACTTGCGAGGAGGAGGTGTCTGTAGATAAGGGTAGTCCGGGTTGGACACACGAGGGGCGTTTAGCAACTCAGCTAACATGCCAGGAGTCACCCGGAAGTGGATGTTCCTAAGACTCACCTCGAAGGAGCCATCTTCAGAAATGGCATGAATATTGGAGTAAAACTCTCGGACCAACTCCACAGAAGGAGTGGGATGACCAGTGGTCAAGGCTTGCCATTGGCGAGACTCAAAAATGTGAGGCACAATGGTCTCAGTAAGCTCACCTAGGGAGACCTCACGCTCAACGATAGGAGTGCGGTGAGTGAAATTCTGAGCGTAAAGTTCCCGAGCCCTAGTATTATGGAAGTGTGCGTGGGCTGGCGCAGGAGAATTATGGCGAGGACGCACACGTCGAGACATGGTATTTGTCTGTAGACAGAGGAATGACAATTAGACATGGCTAAAAATAATGTGAATGACCCAATGTATGCATGCCTAAAATGTCCAATGCATGAATGTGTATGACTAATGTGCTCAATGCAAAACACTAGGAGCAACATGCCCAATGCTCAATGCAATACACGGATATGCAATGCAATGCATGGCTAAAATGCAATGGTAATGCATGAATTACATGTCCAATGCAAGCCTAACACACTCAATGCAATATAAGATGAAACATTACGAAAATAGAGTAAGTTTGTCTACATGGGCATTTCATCAAGCATGTGGTGTGCATGCTATGCCAAACATAGGTTTAAGAACCCATTGATGTTTCAATGCCCTCCTAAGTACAAACATCTCTCAATGGTGTGGAGTGATCCTTCCTCACTACAAATTTCACCAATGAGTGTTTACAACCACACCAACCATACCCAACATACAATCCCCATTTCAAAAACCTAAAAACTATTGCCCAATGTAGAAACCGTAGCCCCTATGATATGGAATGAAAATGCATATCCCCAGTTCACAAACTGTAGCCCCCATGTTCGAAACCGTACCCCCATGAAAATCAAAATGGAAATTAAAAATGTACAATGAATGAGAGACTTACCGTCGAAGAGAAGTAAAGTCTTTGAATGAAAGATGAGAGAACCGAACGGAGGAGAAGGGATTCGAGGAGGAGAAGGGAGAAAAAAAAATCGCACGGAGAGGGATTTGGGAACACCCAATAAACTCCTTGAAGCTGAGACTTTAATAAGATGCCTCTCAGTCTCTAAGCGTTTTGCTTATCTTATTCCTCAAGTTGCGCATGAAGCTGTGGCACAAGCCGGTAATGGAGTTGCCGGCATCCGGGTCTGCCATGAAAGGAGTTACAGTTATGCTCATCAAGTCTGCTGGTAGGGTGACAAAGGGAAAAAGTGATGGGGATTTGTTGGTGGGTGGTTTGGATGGAGAGGATGAAGAGAAGGCAGTTTTTGGCGAAGCTGTGAGAGAGATGGTGAAGAGGAAGCCAACGTTTTTTTTTTTGAAAAGAAAGAGGAAGCCAACGTTTGTGATGGAAATGAGCTCCTTCTGAGTTTTCAAGTTGCATATTTCTTTGTTTTTGTATATAATGCCGTGCATAGAATACGAAGCATTTAACTGTTTGCTTTGATTGTTGGGATTACAGTGAAGACCAATGCATATGTAAGNAAGCCAACGTTTGTGATGGAAATGAGCTCCTTCTGAGTTTTCAAGTTGCATATTTCTTTGTTTTTGTATATAATGCCGTGCATAGAATACGAAGCATTTAACTGTTTGCTTTGATTGTTGGGATTACAGTGAAGACCAATGCATATGTAAGTTTTAGGGAACAAAAAAATACCACCAACGTCCCAAAAAATTTAAGGAAATGAATTTCCTTTGCATTTGTCGGTAACATTCAATGAGTACCGTTAAATGGAAGAGAGATGGATATATGAAAGAAAAAATTTATTCTTCATTCATTTTCTTATCATTCTCTCATCATCCCATGATGTGATATTAAATGATAAATTCATAAGTGAAATATAATAAATAGTCTTCAATTATCTAATATCACATAATGAGATGATGGGAGGATGATGAGTAGTATTACTCATTTGGCAAAAAGGCATGCCGCGCACCAGCTTCTGCATTTACATGGTTCTGTAAGTTAACTCTCTTTCTTAAAGGGTTTTAGAGCTTTTACGAAGAAAAATCCTCTTGGAGATTTTAGCAAGAATAATGCTAGAGCCCCCGCTGGGGCTCCCGCTGGGAGTCCCGCTGGGCTCCAGTAGTGTATTTTTATGTGTATATTTTTAGTTGTTTTTTTTATATAAATGTTTTTAACAATTTTAAATATTTTAAAAAAATAAAATAAATTTAGAATATTATTAAAAAATACTTTCTTAATCACGAAGTAAAATAAAAAATATTTTTTATTTTACTTCGTGATTAAGAAAGTGTTTTTTAATAATTTTTTTTTTTACTTTCTGATTAAGAAAGTATTTTTTAATGATGTTCTAAGTTTATTTTATTTTTTTAAAATATTTAAAATTATTAAAAACATCTATATAAAAAAATAACTAAAAATATACATATAAAAATACGCTGCTGGAGCCCAGCGGGACTCCCAGCGGGAGCCCCAGCGGGGGCTCTAGCATTGTCCTTTTAGCAAACCACACAAAACACAACAATGAAAGAACCATGGGATGTTAGACAAGTACTTCACCCATTGGAAGTTCCGATAGAAGAAACCAAAATTGAAAATTGTCAGAGATTTTATTGCTACTAAGGTATGGACACGTATCAAGTAATGGATAAAAGTTTTGCAACTAAACTTACTTGAAGGGTCGTGGCAAGTAGGGATTCTTGCTTCACAAAGGTTTTGTTGAAGGGGATGGTTGCAAATGTATTGTAATCAAACTACTTGGAAGTTTTCTTCAAATGGTGGAATTGGGTTATTCTTCATAGATTACTCTGGAGCGATTTTACTTTTAAAGAGTTCTTTAAATAATTCCCGTTCGTTACCAAAAATTCTTGTCTTGTAGTTGGCTTAATGCATATGGGTTGTTTTGAAATTGATATTGAGTTAATTTTGGCATAGATTAAAATTGGGCAAAAAATTGTGGCATGCACCTATTCACCACCTCTAGAGTTATTTAAGGTCAATCTTGTAATCTCAACTTAAATATTTAGATTTTCTTTATAGATCAAATCATGTCATATTAATAATGTGAAATGTATTCCCTCCACGTTAGCTTGCAAATAAAAATCTCATTTTGAGCAATACATCTTTCGATTTCTTTTTCTTTTTCTAAGCTCCTTCATCTCTCATCCTTTTGGCTGTTGGCTTTTCATGGGTAGATCCATAGATAGTGACGAGATTAACCTAGTTTGGAGGAAGTATTATGTTAGAGAAATGCTTATTTTATATAAAAATTCTATAAAAATGAATTTATAAACTTACGTGACTTAACTTAAGACGGTATATTATAAAATTATTTTTATATAATATAAAATAACATAATTTATAAATATACTTTCTTATCTAATTAGTTTTTCATGGTAGAGATTATTCGGAATGATTTGCTGCCTTCACATTTGAAGTTATGAACCACGTAATCCTGTTTCGACAGTCAAGCCATGAAGAAAAACATCTTGCTTTGGTGAAAATGGAGAACGTCAGCCTGATATTTAGCAGACTCTTTTAGCGGATACCTCTTGCAGCCATGCTCGAGAACAGAGGCGACATTCTTATTAATTAGGCTTTTTAAGATCATTCAATTAGCGGATACTAAAGCTTCTCCTTGATAGTGTAATGTTTATCTATCTATGTGGCTGGCCACATGTTGCATGGATGACAGGATTACATTAACCAGAGCCCTTTCCTCATCCTAATCTAACCATGAAGGCAGCTGCCTTTATACTTGAAATTGTTCTTCTGTGTGTTCAACCTATCAATAAAACAAAACTAGGTTGGTTTCTAATTTGGTTCATTATATGTTGGTCCAAATTCTAGTCTACAAAATTGCTTGTATATCTTGATCTCTTCCCAGAATATATATACAGCATTGAATACTTAATTGGAATGCATCATGTTTTCTTTTATACGTTTGTATTGTGATATTTCATAAAATTCTTGGTTTTAGTGTTTTCTGTCGAACTCTCAGATAAATATAGGCATCCAGCTCTTTTCCTTGTTGATGGCGTGTCTTCCATAGGCGCTCTTGATTTCCGTATGGATGAATGGGGCATAGATGTTGCTTTAACTGGATCTCAGAAAGCTCTCTCTCTTCCCACTGGGATTGGTATTGTATGTGCAAGCCCTAAAGCTCTGGAGGCATCTAAAACTGCAAAATCAGTCAGAGTTTTCTTTGACTGGAAGGACTACTTGAAGTTCTATAATTTGGGAACATTTTGGCCGTACACCCCTTCCATCCAGCTGTTGTATGGTCTCAGAGCAGCTCTAGATCTCTTATTTGAGGAAGGGCTTGACAATGTGATTGCAAGGCATAGCCGTCTGGGCAAAGCAACAAGGTGAGGCATATTTTGCATTTATTAATTAGGTTTATTAGTAGTGATCATTTTGAGATTCTAGCTTCCTATGTGAAGGTTGAACTGATGAATTCCGAGAAGAACGTTGTGATGTTCATGTTCCTTATATTCTTTCTTTAAAGAGAATTGCTACAGACTCAAAGAGATTACACAAAAGTAAACTCACAAACTAACGTGGCTTCATGTGATCCATTAAATCTACTTTACACTAAAAGTAATTTTACAATCTGACGTACTGCATCAAGCCATGTCAGTTTGTGAATTTACTTTTGTGTAATTCCTTTGTGGCTAAAATATTTCTCTTCTTTAAATATGAATTATTGGTTTGATTGGTGGTTCTTAACTTAAAATGCAGACTTGTTGTGGAGGCCTGGGGCTTGAAGAACTGCACCCAAAAGGAGGAGTGGGTCAGTGACACAGTAACTGCAGTTGTAGTTCCTCCCTATATTGATAGTTCTGAAATCGTTAGAAGGGCATGGAAAAGATACAGTTTAAGGTTAGGACTGGGTCTGAATAAAGTAGCTGGGAAGGTTTTCAGAATAGGGCACCTTGGAAATCTGAATGAGGTGCGTTAATTTTCAAAATCCTTATTTATAACTGGATTGCATATTAGTCTGCCATGTCCCTAATCTTAGTTTCTTTCTGCCTTTGAATATTTCTTTCTTGGTAAAATTCCATCCTAAATAATTAAGAATTACAGTTCGTAAGACATTTTTTCCTCATGAATGGCCCTGGTCCTTCTTTATCTGGTCTTCTTTTCATTATTTTCAGTTACAATTATTGGGTTGTCTTGCTGGAGTGGAGATGATACTCAAGGATGTCGGCTATCCGGTTAAGCTAGGAAGCGGAGTTGCTGCTGCTTGTGCATACTTGCAGAACAACATCCCATTCATCCCTTCCAGGATCTGAGTCACCTTTATGTAATTACTTTTTCTTCCATGGCTTCCTTCAGCTTCCTTGTAAAAAAATGTATAATGTCCTCTACTATCACTCTTGAGGCTCACCAAATTCCCTATTTAATATACAATGCTTCTGCCATTGTTCCTGTATTTGGACACATCTTTAAGTCCAATTGTCTGTTCTATTGGCACTATTACCATGTTGAGAACATTAGATTCATTTTGACCTCACTTGGATAAAAGTATGATGCCCTATAAAGCCCGCTAAAAGATTACATGTCTTTCTAGGATATTAAGAAAAAACGAACTTCTCAAAAAAAGACAAACTAAATACCTGAAGATAAGTCTATTAAGTATGAATAATATTAAGATTTTTTTTTTTAATTTTTTGTTTTTGGTGCTTAAACTAGCTCTTTTGTTTATTACTCTCTGCAATATGGCTTCAAAAGTTGGATGATAGTTAGTAAGGAATCACTCAGTGCCAGTACCATGATCTCTATGCAGAAAATCTAATCATCACCATGTGTTAGTGGATTTGGATCCTCTAGAGACCCGAACTCTCTCTCTCTCCCATTCTGGGCACTAGAGTTTCGGTAGGAACTCTAGGAGCTCTTAATCCTGTATTAGTACCTCTATTTTTTCTCACCAACCTTGTTCTTCCTCTGTTTCCTACCTAGCATCCTTGCATATTTTAGCATGCTTGTTTCACCGGATCCTTCAATTTGACCCATATCTTTCAGCACTTCTATTTTCTTTAACATCACCATCAGTTTATTTTACTTGTATTTTCTTTTTCTTTTTTTGGTCTTTTGGTAGTTTTTCTGCTTTAATCTTTTATCTCCAGCATCCTCGAATCACTCGGAGTGTCTGTATCTTTCCTTGTGTCTATGTCTTAATATTTTCGTTCATTCTATTACATTCGCATCTCGAATAATTTTTCTCATAAGTCACTATTCATTACCTCACATTCCACATCCTATGAAGAACACTCTACACTCTATGAAAAAAAAAACTGTCAGGTGTGAGGTGTGGGGTGAATAGTGGCTGATGTATAGCAAAACTCATCTTAAGAAGATTTTTTTTTCTTTCTTCTGCTGAAAATAATTGAAGTTTCCTTGAAATTAATGTACAAGAATACAGCCATTTTGCCTTTTCGTCTTTCTTGTTGAATCGAGAGAAAGTTGTAACTAGTGACTAATGAGAAGAATTATTTATATATAATATTCAGTCGACCACCGAATCTTTGGGCATGTCTCTAATATCCCACGTTCTAGTTTGGCATCCTAGGATGAGCATCATCTCAATCTTATCCTATTAATATTCACAAAACACATCCAATATTGATTAATTTACCTTTTGCTTTTGCAGCATGTCACCTTATTTTATTTATTTATTATTTTTTGGTTTCTTTTCCTTAAAAAAATAGTTTGGATAAGGTTGTATGCTTGCCGGAACATCCTTTATTAGTCAGAAACTTTTGTCCTACTAAAACCGTCCCCAAATACATGGACTTTGGTCTAACAAACCGCGTGCAGTCCCTCTGTTTCAAAACTATAGGCACTCCTTTATAACCTTCCAATTCTCTTCCACCTCTCTCCTATAACCCAAAATTCAATGAGTTCCAATCAAGAAGATCATTTTGATCGTCTTCCAGATGCAATTCTCCTCCTCATCTTCAATAAACTCCTTGAAGCTGAGACTTTAATACGATGCCTCTCAGTCTCTAAGCGTTTTGCTTATCTTATTCCTCAAGTTGATGCCATTTTTCTTCCCCTCCCTCTCCATGTGCCTAATCCAAAACCAAGGCAAGTCTTACCCATAAAAGTTCTCAAGATCTTTGTACACAAGTTGATCATAAAACCCATTCAATTCCTTCATCAAATCATTTCTGCTAGGCACGCCTCAAACTTCAAGTCTGACCATTTCTTGTACTATTCCCCTAATGAAGTTCTGAAAAACTTCAATGGAGTAAAAACTCTGCATTTAAAGCTATCTTATATTGACTGTGAGATGGGATTCAACGGTGGTGATTCGTTGCTCAAGTGGAAAGCTGAATTTGGTGAGGAGCTCAAGAGTTGCATAATCCTAGGCGCAACATCCTTCCAAAAGGGAACTTTTTCATCAAGTACCAATGGAAAAGAACGTGAAGAAGAAGGAGAAGAAGAATTTCTGCATCCATGTTTAGCTGGAGAAGAGCTGAAATCCCGAATCATGTGGACGATATCTTGCTTAGTATCTGCGTCCTTGAGGCATTACTTGCTGAAACAGATCGTTGCAGAGTGTCCTGCACTTCAAAGAGTAGTCATCACAGATACAAGAAAGCAAGGGAAGCTTTGCATGGTGGAAGAACAGATAGTTGAGCTGAGGAAAACTCTGAAGGGAACATTACTAGAGTCGTCCTTGGAGAGAACTCCAATACCAAAATTGCGCATGAAGCTGTGGTACAAGCCGGTAATGGAGTTGCCGGCATCTGGGTCTGCCATGAAAGGAGTTACAGTTATGCTCATCAAGCCTGCTGGTAGGGTGACAAAGGGAAAAAGTGATGGGGATTTGTTGGTGGGTGGTTTGGATGGAGAGGATGAAGAGAAGGCAGTTTTTGGAGAAGCTGTGAGAGAGATGGTGAAGAGGAAGCCAACGTTTGTGATGGAAATGAGCTCCTTCTGAGTTATCAAGTTGCATATTTCTTTGTTTTTGTATATAATATAAGAAGCTTTTTAACTGTTTGCTTGGATTGTTGGGATTAGAGTGAAGACCAATGCATATGTAAGTCTTAGGGAACAAAAATACTACCAACTACTTGTCCCAAAAATTTAAGGAAATGAATTTCCTCTTCATTTTCATTTGTCGGTAGCATTCAATGAGTACCGTTGAATGGAAGAGAGATGGATATATGAAATACGTAACATTTATTGATCATTTCTAATTGTTTGCGTGTATTTTATGAATAACATAAAAAAAGAATTGGGCTTGTTTGGATAGAGAAACGATCTTATCTCATCTCATCATTACAACTTTTCTAAATTTCTACACAAAATATAATAAACAATTCAATTTTTTCAAATCTCAAAACAATAATAATATTAAAATTAATATTATAATAATATTTTATTCAACTCATCTCATATTATCTTATTTCATCTCATTATCTAAACGAGTCCTTAGTACCAGAAGGAACCGCAAGATCACAAGCATCCAAAAGGAGTAAATGCAATGTTAGAGAAAAAAAAAAACAAAATGGCAATAAAGATATCTACAAATCAAGTATAAAGAAAACTTAGTAATAACAGAATACGAAATGACAACAAAACAAAAAAAGTGTAATGGAACTAAAACAGTCTAGAGATCAAGGAAAAATGAAAGGATTATGATAAGGAAGAGACATAGTGAGTATCTCTTTTGTTATGGAATCTTCAAGTCGGCAAAACATACATACAATGGGCAAACATGGTCAGTTGAAAGGAGTTTGGCAAAGAGGCATGCCACGCACCAGCTTCCTGCATTTACATGGTTTTGTAAGTTTACTCTCTTCTAAAAGGGTTTTAGAGCTTTTACAAGGAAAAATCCTCTTGGAGTTTTTTAGCAAACCACACAAAACACAACAATGAAAGATCCATGTGATGTGAGACAAGGTATGGACACGTGTCAAGTAATGGATTTTATGTTATAAAAGTTTTGCAACTAAACTTACTTGAAGGGTCGTGGCAAGTAGGGATTCTTGCTTCACAAAGGTTTTGTAGAAGGTACTTGTAAGTTTTCTTCAAATGGTGGAATTGGGTTATTCTTCATAGATTACTCTGGAGCGATTTTACTTTTAAAGAGTTGTTTAAATAGTTTCCGTTCGTTACCACAAAAATCTTGTCTTGTAGTTGGCTTAATGCATATGGGTTGTTTTGAAATTTATATTGAGTTAATTTTGGCATAGATTAAAATTGGGCAAAAAATTGTGGCATGCACCTATTCACCACCTCTATAGTTATTTAAGGTCAATCTTGTAATCTCAACTTAAATATTTAGATTTTTCTTATAAATCAAATAATGTCATATTAGAGAAATGCTTATTTTATATAAAAAAATCTTATAAAAATAATTTATAAATTAACGTGACTTAACCTAAGACATTATATTATAAAATTATTTTTATTAAAAATAAATATAATGTAAAATAACATAATTTATAAATACACTTTCTTAAAATTTTTAGGCATACCTAACCGTTCTCCTTACACTATCTGTCTAGGCTGTGAAATTTGCCAACACAGCCCGTTTGAAAGAGCCCGGCCCAAGTGCCAGGATAGCTATAGGCTATGGCAAATCAACCATAGGCAATTGCCACTTGGGAAAATCCAGCGACTCAGAAAATTAGACCACGACCTACAAATATATGCATGATTGGTAAGGGCCCACTGGCATCTTCCCAATATGTTGCTACCCTCGCTCCTATTGGCCAGACTCTTTAACATATTTAATTAATTAATGAACCACAAAGAGGTTTTTGTTTGTATTGTCTTAACTGTCACGTGTCAACAAATATCACACATTTATGACTTTCTTTCCAAATTTAACTCACGCCATTTACATTTCATTAATAGCATGATTGTATATTAAAAGGGAGATATTTTAGTCACAAAAAAATTGTATAAAACTAATTTATAAACTGATATGATTTAATATAGTATGTTAGATTGTAAAGTAAATTTTATTATAAAACAGATTTAATGGATCTCATGAAGTCACGTCAGTTTAATAGTTTATTTTTATATAATCTTTTGATATTTGTAGCATATTTCATATTAAAAGGGTAGCACTATAGCTACTGAAGATTCCTATCAATGAATTGTCTTGATTATGGTATTGTCAAGTCTTTTCTTTGGCCATCTGAAGGATCGGCGGTTGGTGAGTCTTGCGATGCGGTGCGTGGTGGTCTTGAGTGGTCGAAGCTCTAGCCAACCTTTGGACAGAGAATGTAAGATTTTTTTAACTTCTCTAGAGAGCATTTTCGCTGGAGAGAGAAAAATAGTCGTCTTGTCACTAGTTTTTTTTTTTTTTATCGCGTCGATTAATTTGTCACGGCCTCGTTTGTTTTTACAGATGAGATGAGATTAGATAAATTGAGATAAAAGTTGAATGTTGAATAAAATATTGTTAGAATATATTTTTTTAATATTATTTTTGTTTAGGAATTAAAAAAAATTGAATTGTTTATTTTCTTTTATGTGAAAATTTAAAAAAATTATAATGATTAGATGAGATGAGATGAGATGAAAAGTTTTGTAAAAATAAATTAGAATGTTTTGATTGAAAATAATAATATTTAAAATGACCAACAATATATCTCTAAATGCATATAGCTCAGTTTCATAACATGCATCAAATTAATGTACTAATTAAAAATCTAAAATTTCTTGAAGGGAATGAAAACAAGGAAAATAATTTTAATAAAGAGTATTAATGCACACAACACATTTTTACAATATATTTCACAATATTAATAAGGATATTTTTATAAAATAATATTATTTTTATAAAATATTTGATAAAATTATTCTTCATTTAACATATTATTATGCATCGCGAAAAATGTTGTTAATAAATCATTTTTTTTTAATAAAGTGCTCACATATGACATCATAGCTGTCACCCGATGACATCCCGAAAAATAGAGAAAATGAGATGAGTTTAGTTATTTACAAGTAAATTTATGTGCAAATATATGTAGTAATGTTATTATCTTTATATTTTAAATTTAAATTAATTTTATTTTTAATTAAATTTACTCTTTTTTTTACTAATCATATCGAATATTGAATGAAAAAGAGGTTGCAAAAAATCGCTTGACATCATATATTTGCAAACGAGATTGTGGCCGGGAGCTTTCGATGAAGAAAAGAAGAAGAGTGTCCCAAAAGAGTAAAGAGAAAGAGAGAAATTGGACATGGGCTTCTCTGGAAACAATCGAATAGGCTTTGTTTTGGCTTTGCTATCAAGTGGGTTCATTGGGGCAAGCTTCATCATCAAGAAGAAAGGTCTAAGAAGAGCAGCTGCAGCTTCTGGTGTCAGAGCTGGTGAATTTCTTTTTCTCATGTTTTTTTCTCAATTTTATCTTTTTCTTTAATGGGTTTTTTCTTGAATGTTCAGGTGTTGGTGGGTATTCCTATCTCTTGGAGCCTCTGTGGTGGCTGGGCATGATTACAAGTAAGCTTTTATGTTCTGTTCCCCTTCATTGTTCATATGTTCTAATCGTTTAAAGCAAAATGGGTTTAAATTGTTGTGTTCGTTGCTTAATCATCATTTTTTAGACCACACAAACGGTCATCTTCATGTTATTAATTATACAATCTATTTGTGTGCTCTCTTAATGTGCCACAGGAAATAGCTTTAATATTGATAATCAATTACAGTATCTCGTAGTGTGCTCTGGTTTGTATATTGGAATTTTAGTTCTCTTTCCGCTTTTTGGTGGCATGAGGAGTCGATGAACTGCTTTGAGTCTTCTTTTCTTTTTTCGTTTTTGGTTTAATCATAAAATTGGTGTTCTTAATCTACGGTTATATCATGCAACGTGTGATCTTCTTTTGGGATTTGGTATTGAACTTGTGATCTTGTTATATGATTTCTCACACAGTGATTGTTGGAGAGGTTGCAAACTTTGTTGCATATGCATTTGCCCCTGCAGTTCTTGTTACTCCTCTTGGTGCATTAAGTATTATTGTCAGGTAGGTTTGTGGTATTGCTTTCCATTTCTTTCTCAGTCGATCATTGTTCTTCTGGTGTCATATAATGTGGTTGCTCTGTTCTGATATTGACTCTAATTGTATTGGCTAGTGCTATTTTGGCTCACTGTATCTTGAAGGAGAGGTTACACCAGCTTGGAATTTTGGGCTGCGTGATGTGTATTGCAGGTTCTGTCATAATTGTTATCCATGCACCACAGGAGCATCCCATTACATCTGTTCAGGAAATATGGAGTATGGCAACTCAACCAGGTTAGAGTTTACCCTAATTCTCATGTCTTCTTTAAGCATGTATATTACTCTTCATTACTGACTTAAAACATTACCTCTCTGTTTCAGCTTTTCTGCTTTACATGGCCTCTGTAACTGTGTTGGTTTTCATTCTGGTCTTCCATTTTGCACCACGATGTGGGCATACAAACGTGTTAATTTTCACCGGAATCTGTTCTTTGATGGGTTCGCTCTCGGTATCATTTCAACTGTTAATGGTTTTCAGTTCTTTTCCTGGCCGAGTACCCTAATGTTACATGCGTGCGCCTGCACACACACACACACACTCTCTCTCTCTCTCTCTCTCTCTCTCCCCCCCCCCTGTAGACCTTCACTGATACAGGATTTATACATATATGGAGATGTTCATTTTTTAGCATTTGAACCCTCCTATTTTCTTCAGTGGTTTTTCTTCTTCTGCAATTCAATTGCAAAACTTATACATGCTTTTTCTGTGTTTCTTTTAAATGTGTAAATTGCTTGTACAGGTTATGAGTGTTAAAGCCCTTGGAACTTCAATAAAGTTAACTTTTGAGGGAAAGAATCAGTTGTTCTATCCAGAAACATGGTTTTTCATGTTGGTTGTGGCTACATGTGTCATCACTCAGATGAATTATCTCAACAAGGTCAGTATGGGATGGTAGTGTCAGTGTGTTTAATTTAGCCTAGCATAATGTTAAGAGTTGTATTTCTACAATCCCTGATACTTCAAATATCAGGTAAAGGTTACCCCATCTTTTTGCTTACTTTGATTTATTTTTTCATATTTTCCTTTCCCTTGTTCTTTTCCCCTCAATGTTTACTACTTTGTTTCGACTAATGAAATACCTTCAAGGACTTATGCATACTTATCTATCGTGATTTCAAAATGCTTCTTGATATGCGGTCTTGTCAAAGTTTTACAAGCAATTTATGGTCCAGAATATTTGTTTTTCTTGCCACATTCATCAGGTATAGCTGACTGCATGGATCTACCAAAGTGATTGAATGACTCAAGCTTACTCCAGTTGACCTAGGGTTCTTTAAGAGAACTAAAAAGTATGTGAGAGTCTGATGTGTGGCATTACTAATATTCCCCTTCCCATGATGTCATTCATTGGTGTAGTATGCGGGGTATACCCATAGATAACAACTTTGTCTACAGAATCTGGGCATTCGTAAAATAGTATCTATGTTGAAGTATATAAGACATGGTACTTGATAGTCACAGTTATTGTCCTATAGTAATCAAGTAATGCCAATTTCAAATTGCAGGGATCTTCTGTTCATCCCTTGTCATGGTCAGATATTGCAAGTTTCTCCATGGATAAAAACATGCAATTTGCATGTTCATGATCCCTTGGGTATCTTTCATATGATGCAAAACCAATTTCAAGTTCCAACTTTTCATCACTTTACTAGAGAGACTTATGTAGCATGAAATTGAATTTTTTTCCTTTT
>QEOT01009437.1:21009-34022 GCA_003123785.1 Pterocarya stenoptera
TTCATTAGATGTTTATAATTCAAAGTGGATAGAAAATAGTTTCTGGTTTACTTCAGTTTCCTCTGTGTTTTCATCAAACAAGCACTGTCTTAAAGGATATTTATTACAGTCAGTGAGTCACCCAAGAGTAAGGACTTGTTTGGAAAAAGTTTCCATCTCAAAATTCTTATCTCATCTCATCCCATATCTTTCCCAAACATCACTCAAACACAAATACTTTCAAACTAATCATTAAAACTTTTCCAAATTAATCATTACAATTTTCTCAAACTTTCAAACAAAAATTAATTCAACTTTTTCAAATCTCTAAACAAAAATTATATTAAAAAATTATATTATAACAATATTGAACTTTATAATATTTTTTATTTAACTTTTCTCTCTCCTTTTTCAAAACTCCATAAAACCAAACTATCTTACTACTATTCACAAACTATCTTATTACTATTTCCAAAGTTCTCATCTCATCTCACTCTCCAAGCTTGTCCTAAGGCGCTCCTCCCCATTTAAGAGACAGTAATTGCATTAGGAAATGAATGGAATATGACTTAGTGATGAAATAAGCGGGAAGTAATGGAGTGAGGAACACTTGTCTTGAAAAGTCTCGAATGGTTTTACATCAGACTGAATTTACCTAGTTTGGGTATTGAGGAACCTCACTACTATTTATTATTTTATTATTACTTGTCATCTACTATTTACTACTATTCAATTTTTTATTATTACTTTTTACTATTATTCACAAAATACCTGAAAATAACTCACTAGCCAAACGCAAACTTAGTGTTTTCTTCCCCTTTCTGTAATTTAAATCTGACGCCATTTTTCTCTCGTCTTAACTCTCAATTTGTTATAGTCACAAAGTATTCTGCATGCACAGCTCATTCAGCTCATCTTTTTTCTTTTCCCTTTTTTCCTCCTGTGCAGATTCTGTATGTAACGCTGAATGCCAAGAGTTCAAACAAGCAAAGGTGCTGCTTCTTTATCACTTTTCTACCTCTCTACTTTGAGATAATGTAAAATGGAAGGGCATGTCTAGTTTGACACGCACCAATAATTTTGAAAATCTAATTCTGCATACTCCATATCAGTAAGTGCGCATAGAAATGACAATCATCTTTTTTATGAAGATGTGTCGCCAACAAGCTTGGTTTCCTGTGATTTCGTTTTGTCATTCATGCTCTGCAAACTAGCTTCTCCTTACTTTATTATCATCTTATATAAATATCTATTCTTTTTTTTTTATATAGACTGATCTTGATAGTCAACGCTGCTACCCTGAGCCAGTAGAATTACCCATATCCGAATTTTCTGATCGGTTAGCATCTTCAAAAGAACGGACTTCTCCTCCATATTCTCCAATAGATTGTGAATCTCCACCACCCTCCCCTTTTGCAAGGAATTCCGAGGAGGTTGAATTCAGTCTGAAGGCAGAAAGTGATGTTTGAATGTTATTTCTATTTCAATCTCATAGTTGTACTCAATCTCACATTACATGCTAGTGATTCCTCCGGTTTTCATGTGCTGTATATTACTGAATTGTTCAAGAGAAGATGACACAAAAAGTACAATTATGTTTGACGCTTAAAACACTAGGGGAGTAAGGGGGGAACTGGAAACTAGGCTTTGGTGGATAAACTCCTTGTCTCATTACACTGGAACTGCCCAACGAGAGTACAGCTAAACACTCTTGGTCTGGGTACCAAGAGTACCTTGACTACTTTCAAATATTTTTACTACTATTCTTTATTTTATTATTAATTTTTACCTATTTTTTCTACTATTCATTACTTTTTATCTATTTTTTACTACTATTCAATATTCTATTATTATTTTTTTGTTACTTTTTAAACTACTATTCTCAAACTATTATATTCACCCTTAGATTTTTGAAAAATTCAACTCATTATCTTCAACACTACACATGATTTTTTTTTTTTCTCTTACCAAATGTGTGGGGTATGGATGACGAGTAAAAGAATTCAATTAGTTGAAGAGGAATAAAACTAAAAAAAAATTTAAAAAATAAAATTAAGTTTTGTGTACTTTAAAAAAAAAAAAAGAATGATAAATCTCGAACCTATATGAAAAATCTTTTTTTTTTTTTTATCGTGTAGTTCACGTTTTTCAAAATGATTAAATGAAACTTACACACTTTAAAATTACATCTAACAATACTCGAAAAAGGAAATAATTTAGAGTGGAAATACTTCTAATGGCATCATTCTAAGCGGATAATGCGACCTATCTAGCGAGATTGTGCTTACTAAAGTTGACATTTTGTATTTTAGTTGTTCAAGACGAGCTTCCTAATGTTTATAGAGTTTGTTTCCGTAACTGTAAGTTGATTAGAGTTAAAAGTTCATGGTATATTTGAATAGAAGGAAACTAGGTTTACCAAAATGAAAATAAACAATTCCAAATTAAAGCCTTAGGAGTGAGAAGGCTTGGCTTTCTTTGAAGCCGTTTTATGTGATTCTTTGATTATGAATAGGAGGAGAGCATGAAGAGGGTGGAAATCGGAAATCCACAGTACAATTGAGAGCTCTTTCAAAAATATTCATTCATGAACAAGTAACCGACTTACCCATAACATTACATCTTCCATGTACATCAACATATTGTGTATAACAAACCAAGTCAGGCAAAGACTTGTGCAGTTTCTACATCTCGCTGGTAAGTTTTTTGATTAAAGACCTTTTCAATATTTCAACTTAAAATAAAACATGATAGCCAGGTAGCAGGATTGGAGGATTAAACAAACATGTTCATATAAACTTATCGCAAAGAGGTGAACTCAAAGAGAATTGGATCACTTCTTCCTGCTCAGTGCTGCAGCAATCCCACCAGCAACCAGTCCGACACCAGCTGCAGCAATGCCTATGCCAATAGCACCATCTAAATTCACACCGAACAGGGGGGCAAGCAAGTTAGCATTTGTTATGCTCCAAGTCAAAATAGTAATGGAGAAGAGGAAGGTAAGATTGATTGTTACCTTTTTTGATCCGGCCTTCAATTGTTTTTTTAAGGGTCTGCGCCTGTCTCCAATCAGGTGCGATCTACCAAAAGAAACATGCAACAACCAAGTTCAGGAGTTATTATATTGGTAAATCAGGAGACGTTTTGACAATCTTAGATTTGAAGATGAAATAACTCAAGGTAAATGAAGCAAATGGTCATTAGCATAGGTTTGCCAGTTAGAAGATCATATCAGGAGAGCAGTGATCAGACCACTAAACATTGCTCCACAAGCTCCCTACTTCTCGAGTAGTCACCACTTCTGTAATGCCCAACAGCGAGAAGATAAAGCTTCTCTCTTTTTTGCAGAGGGCTGTTAGTACCGGCCAAAGAAGCTGCCAAGACAAGTTTTGCAGAAGTTATCAAACAAACTAAGCTCAGCACACAGCAGAAACTCTAACATCAAATATTCATGAATCAAGGCCATTCAGGCAAGTTGCATTTCTTGGCTAAAGAGGCTCAAAGGAAGGAGAGGGACACATGCGCCCAAACACAAAGAGAGAGATATAGAGGAGCATGGTTCTATATATATGTCCACCTTCAAGCATTGCTATCCCACGTTGTACATCTTCAGGTCGTCTAGAGTGAACAAGAGCCCATGATAAACGCATGATACATTCTTTGAAAAACTCATCAGAGGAACCTTTTTCAGCCTCAGCAACCTCTCTCTCACAGGTCTGCAGATTCACGAGTTCAGAAGACAAACATAGGAAAGGGATCAACCAAAAAAAATCATGTAAGTGAGATCAATATGACTGCTAAAAGTTGAATACTGTACATGATACATTCCAAAGGAAAGGGCTGAATTATGCATCAAAATGTTGAGCAGTTCTTAACACTATCAAACGATGCACTAAAAGATTTTTTTCTGTATAATAGTCTGTAGCTAACTTTTGGTTCATCTATTAAGCATTACAAATATAACCATCAAGCGGCCCCTTACTAGAAACAAATTCAAACAGTAAGAATCAACAAGGATCTGCCAGACTGCCACGGACATATCTCAATTATATAATAAGTGACACAGAAAACTTCCACAACTCACACAAGAATTAGAGTTCCAAGTATTATAAGGAACATTGAGGCACTTCCCACAGATCTAACATCAAAATCTGTTATAAAAGGAAGAACAGACTACAAGAATTAGATTCTCTAAACATAACAAGAGAGCAATATGTCAGTGTGAAAAATAAATGGACACAAATCTAATCGTATAGAATGATTTTCAACAAGTGCGCACAAAAAAAAAGTAGGAAAGGGAAAAAAATGTATTACGAGCCTAGCAATCATCCCTACCCCAATAATGACCACTTACAGACAAGTCTATTTCTGTGACAAATACACCAAAGTCAGAGTTCCATAATTCATAAGACCCCAATCAATGTTTATTTATGTTGAGTTGATGACTTTAAACAAATTGACAAAAAGATTGATAATCAACCCCCATATTTTTGGGACTCCAGAGAAAAAAGCCTCGTCAGAAATTCTAAGAAATTACAAACAAGTTAGAACTTCAAGCTGCATCGTCCAGGTCATGAAACTGACATTGTGATCTAAAATCGGACAAAATGACTAGAAATGACTACGAATATCCAAACCCTTAGCTAAACCATCTCACTACAATTTCAGGATGCAAATTTCCTGGCAGATATTTGGCTATTCAATTAAAGCATAAAACAGAGGCAACTATTTTATTGGACCCAGATCTCCATTCATCTAGATCTTCAGCTATTGCAAAGCGTTCGATGGAATCCCGCAATGAAAGTCAGTTAAATTTGTAATCTTTCTATGGAGAGGGAACCGCGGTGAAAGGAAGTATGAAAAAGAAAATAGAGCTTACAATGACGACGTCGTTGTCGCACCAGGGGATATTGTCACCGCCGGAGAAGAAATTAGAGACGGAGTCGAAGAACTTCCCGATCTTAGCTTCCATTTCAATTTTCAGCTTTGAAAACTACAACACTGCAGGAGGAGGATAGCGTGTAACGTGAGCGAGAGGCCGATAAATAGAGAGCGCCAATCAAATTTATTTATTTTTTCTGAATAAAAAATTTTAATTACTTTAAGGCCAAGTTTTTTTTTTTTTTTTTAATGGAACTTAAGGGCCAAGTTATTTCGCTTTATATTTTTGTAGTTATTTTGTTATCAAATCGTAGATTACATCATTTATATTAAAATTTAAAATTTATCATTTAAATCAAATTATAATATATAAGTACTTTATTAGATATGCTCTACACATCAAATTAAAAATAAAGAGATTTAAGTCAGCAGATTTGTATTTTTTTTTTTCCTGAATTGTTGGATAATTTATATATTGCAGCAAGTATACATTTATCAGCTATTATGGGATTTTACCATATACATCCCTGGGTGAAATATTGTAAATGACCAAGCATATTAAGGGAGATGGTATATCAGGATTTTTTTCTCAGATTGAAGTCAGGTTGTAATTTGTTGTATTGTAAGGCTACTACTGTTAAGGCAAGAATTTAATATGATCAAACATCATGTATTCTATCTTTTTAGGTCTTTTTCATTCAGTCCTGAAAATCTCCTGACATAGAGAGGCTACCGGAATAGCTGGTGCTTCATTTCTAGTCAGATCAAAATGAGTTATCTCATACATTAATGCAATGGAGCTATGAAGAGATTTAATTTGGAGGAAAGTTGATCCTTGTAAATCTAGAACTATAGTTGTTATATGGGTTATTCAATAGTATGCACAATCATGATGATGACCCTCTTCTCCTTCCCACACAGTAAACGTTAATGTATTTCCATTTCCTTCAATGAACAGTGAAACATGCACGAGTGTTGTAAATATTGATATAGAAATTATGTTATATGGTTGTGAGCGTATTTTGAAATAATTTTGCCATATATCTCACCTGGGTATCAACCAATTATTCACTCCTTAATGCAAACAATTTACGGCAAAATGTAGACAATCCCAAAATATTGTCTACGGTCTCAGCTTAGTAGAGAAAACTTGCTTTTCCCAAGAGCTAGCAATTGTGGGAAAAATTATATACCAAAATAATGACAAGCTTTTACAAGAGGATACTTTCATGGAGAATAACTGATTTACATGGAATGTGGTTGTGGAAATAAGTATAAAATTGGTTTTATTTAAAATGCATTTCCTATTGATTACCTTCACGAATATCACTATTTCCTACGTATGAGCTTTTGTGGGGAAAAAGTAATTCAGCATTATTAAGTATTTTCCACAAAAATTAAGTAATTCCCACCATCACAATCATGGGTAATCAGCGGAGATGTTTAAAAAACATGCTTATTTCCCACCAAAGCTATTAGTGGCTAATAGTAATAGCCACCAAATGTTTTGGCAGGACGTGCCCCTATACCCATGAGATTGAAAGAAATGAAAAATTGATTTTTGAGACGAAGGTTGAAGGCTTTTTACGTAGAATGTGCTGTGAAAAAATACGTGTAATCCCTACGAGTTAGAATCATCATGGGGATAATACTTTTTGAGATGAATTATACGCCACAAGTCTCCCACAGATAAAATTGGGTAGAAAAGACGTTGTTCTCACAAAAAGAGAGCTTTTTGCCATGAATCTCCTTGAAAAAGCACGATATTTCTTGTAGCATATCTAACAAAATCAAAACTCAAACTTACTTTTCATAACTTTTATGTCCTCTTTCTTTTTCATATAGCCGACAAATTGTCGACGGAAATCTGAATTTGAAGATCCCGAAACGGTCAAAAGGAGCAATGCTTTTATAGAACTTTGAATTAGCATCATCTGGACATGCTGAATTTGGGAGAGACGTGCATGAGCGTGGAGACATGCATGCATGGATTCTGATTCTTGGTTCCCACCGGTTTGGTTTTTTTGGACCCGTTTTAAAGTGTTTGGGCCCATATCTTGGATATTTTATAAAATTAACAAATGCGTTGGTTCGGTTACCACAGTTCATAATCTATTTGGCTTGTCTGAAAATTTCTAAATCAAGTATTTAATAAATATTAATGGGCCTCAACTCAAATCTAAACTAATCAAATCTTGTCTTGTAAATTTTTGAGCCAATTCCAAGCTAAAAAGATCGCACTTTAGTCTCTCAAATAACTTTAACCTAATGATCAAGCCCAATAAAAATTCATACTTGCCAAAATAAAATAAAAATAAAAATTTGAGCCGATAGCCTATTCCTAAATTACTCGTTAAATTCCAAGTGGACTTTTCATACATCTAAATCTAAAAAAATTTGGAATCGAGCTTCGTGCTGGACCCGGGTGTTACACCCACCCCATTGAATCTTGTATCTTTGTAACCACTTAGTTAATCTATGTTATGCTTACCTTGAAAAGAAGAAAAATAAAGAAGGCAGAATGAACCATAGCTACTTGGTAAGAAAAAAAGAAAAGAAAAAAGAGAGCATTCTTCAATCCAAATGAGGCCAAGTATTCATCGTATAAAATGTTTATTTATCTTCTGCTTGGCCAAAGAAAAATTAAGAGAAAATGAAAGATGCCCAAACAGAAACTTATAACGGTGACAATAGAAAGGTAAACCCTTTGAACCAAGAAGTGAAAAAAATAAATGATAAAAAGAAAAAGAGGAAAGAATCAGCATGAAAATTTTCCTTTGGTGTGAAGAGAATAATTAGGTCAGCATATATGGCAAGTACTTCAAAAGCTCAAAGCACCAAATAATGAAATATCCACAGCACAACAAATGCTGATTTATTTTATTTTTTGCTACTCTAGGAACCCAACAAAGTAACTAGAACATACACTGGCAACTTACACTCAAAACTGTTGATTTTCCCTCATTTTCATAGACATCACAACAATACCATGTCTGCCACTTCAGAACTTCCTTTCAAAGATACCCTTTTACCTTTATCAGAGGTAGCAACAAGTTATAACTTTACAACCACCTGTTCAAGCAAAATAACACGTAATTGGCATAGAATCAATTCCAATTATTCTCATTTGGGGAGAAAAGAAAAGAAAAGAAAAGAAAACCACTAGTTATTCTGAAGATAGACTCACACTAAATTGCTCTAATAGTACATCACAGGCCAGAATCTTTAAAAAGATAACAAGATTTAGATTAAAGGATATGAATGATACCGCTAATCAAGAGAATATCATCAATGCACTTTGACTTGAACTCCTCTGCCCTTTTGTGTTTGCCACACACAAAAGCAATCAACTTAATAAAACACACGTACAGTCCCTGATTTAAAAAATAGTTAAATTAGACCCTAAACTACATGTCAATACAACTTAATTCAAGCAAGCATATCTAACAAAATCAAAACTCAAACTTACTACATTTCCAGTGCCTCTGAGCCAACAAAAAGAAAAAAAGAAAAGGCCTTAATTTGTAACAACTGACATGCATTAATACAGACCTTAAAGACTTAACAACCTTAATTTAAGTGCCGCAAACAACTGGGTACAATGAACGGGCACTCTCCAGGCATGCATTCAATGGATAAAACCCCAAACATATCTGATCTCAATCCCAATCCCTCCCCCTCCCAATCCCAATAATGAACTTGATGTTGTCAACTGAAAGAAAAATGTGATCTTGAGCACAATACAAACTTACTGCTAAGATGTTGTCAATTTCATTATGAACCCTCCAGTTTAAACAATCCACTCACAGCAACATCATACAGATATAACATTTGTCATTAGTATAAAAAGGATGTAGTAACGAAATGCTTAACGGGCGCAAACAACTTCCCCACCTCCACCGCAGCGGACAAAATGGTGTTCGCGAAGGAGATGATCTGAATCCCCAACACCTGCAAGTGCGCCAATGGGACGACGACAGTGAGCGGCAAGTTGGATTTGGAAGGCTAGGGTTCTCATCCATGGGATTTGGAGCCTAGGCTTCGAGAGAACTGAAAAGATAAGAACAAATTTATAGTTCGGTTGGTTTAACACCCGAAGAACAAACCCGATACTAGCTGGGTTGAGGAACTGACTTTATAATAATCCGACACATGCCGATTCGGATCGATTACGCCGGCTCACTCGGGTCGCGGAACATATCCACATAATGTTCCACATATTTATACATATATATATATATATATATTTCGAATGAACATTTCCACATCACTTTTCATTTGGAATGATGAAAATCAATAGAACGTGACGTCTTTATTTCTCATAGAGGCAGAAAATCGTCGATGGAAATCTGAATTTGAAGAACCCGAACGGCCAAAAGGAGCAATGCTATTAAAGAACTTTGAATTAGCATCATCTCGACGTACCAAATGCACCCCGCATTCTTTCACTTCTAGGGGATAAGAGCACGATCTTGTTTTAAATGAAATCTTAATGACCCTCCGTACATCCAAAAACCGCAAAAACCGCAAAACCGCCGGTATATACACCCAGAATCCAATTGGCTTACCAAAATAGACGTCCAAGGGAGGAGTTGTTAATTCGCAACAATGATATTATTAACATATGTGCCTCTACTGATCATCAAGATGAAAACCAAAGAGGCACTGCACCAACAACAGAGCAATCACAGCACTCAAAGTAGCACTTTACGAATTGTATTTTTATTCTGTTATTTCCTACTGTTGGTGTAACAAACTTATTCTTTATTCTGTATTGTACAAGTCTATATATAGCCCACTGTTGGCGTAATGAAAGGCACTGAGGAAAGTTTTTTCCAATTCTGTTATTCTGTCACTTTATCATGGTATCAAGAGCTACATGACTCACTGGTCCCGCTGAATCCATGGCCTCTTCCTCTGCTTCCTCCTCTTCCCTCATCCCACCCTCCATCACCCCCTCTTTCTCCCACATTGTCACCACTAAGCTCACCACCGAAAACTACCTACTCTGGAAAGTCCAGACCTCTGCCTATCTTCGTGGTCAAGATTTATATGGCTACGTTGATGGCACTCAACTCAAACCTCCCGAATTCATCTCTGAATCTACCACCTCTCCTCCTAAACCCAACCCTGCTCACTCTCTTTGGAAACGTACTGATCAATTAGTTCTTAGTGTTCTTTTCTCTTCACTCTCAGATTCCATCTTAGGTCATGTTCTCTCCTCCTCCACTGCCCAACAACTATGGAACTCCATAGTCTCCATGTTCTCCTCTCAATCCCAAGCCAAAGAATTCCAACTTAGATTTCAGCTTACCAACCTCTCTCGTGGAGACCAATCCATCACAGAGTACCTCGGCAAAGTTCGCCTTCTAGCTGATTCCTTATCTGCAACAGGCACCAATATCTCTGAAAAAGAACTTGTCTCATACATTCTCAATGGTTTAGGCCCAACTTATGAACCCTTCCTCACCTCTATCACCACCCGCACTGAACCTTTGACATCTCACGACTTATATCAACTTCTTTTAATCCATGAGAGTCGACTCACTCACACAGCTGCCCTCACAGCAACTTCCTCTGATTTCTCAGCCAACTTCACCTCCGCACCTCAAACCCGTGGCCGTGGCCCCTTTCGCAATGGCAGACAAGGTCGTAGTAGAGGTCGACCTCCTAACAATAGAGGTGGTCGCTTTTACTCTCCCAACAATGGATCCCCACAGAGCAACACGCAACGGCCTACCTGTCAAGTGTGCAACAAGTACGGTCATGTTGCTCTCCAATGCAGGAATCGGTTCAACCATTCCTACCAGTACAATCCCACTTCCAGTTTTCATGCTCCTTCCTCTGCTTCAAATCAGTTCTCTGCCAACTATACTGCTCCAAGTGCGCACTCAGAGGACATCTGGTACCCCGACTCTGCGGCTACACACCACATCACCAATGATCTGTCTAACCTGAATTTGTCATCCGAACAGTACACTGGTAATGATACAATTCGTGTTGGTGATGGTAACGGACTTCCTATTCAAAACTTCGGTGAATCTTCTTTTTCCACTTCCTCTTCTACTGATTTTCGTTTACATAATCTTCTTCATGTGCCGAAAATAACCAAAAATTTGATCTCTGTTCTTCGTTTCTGTATTGATAACAATTGTTTCTTCGAATTTCACTCCACCCATTTCTGTGTGAAGGATTCAACAACCAAGAACCTCCTCCTCACCGGGCCAACCCGTGATGGACTCTATGTCTTCCCAAGAACCAGCTCACTTTCTCCAACTGTGAATCTCAGCGAATCAACTTCCCTCCCTCAATGGCATCGTCGAATGGGGCACCCCTCTCTTGCTGTTGTTCATCGTCTTCTGCGAACCAAGTGCTTGTCTATTTGTCCCACCCAAGCCGTGTTTCAGTGCCCAGACTGTCCGCTTGCCAAAGCCCATCAGCTTCCGTTCCCTTCTAGTCAGGCCCATTACAATCGGCCCTTAGCTTTAATTTCATCTGATCTTTGGGGTCCATCCCCTTATGTATCACGTTTGGGTTTTAAATACTACATCTCCTTTGTCGATCATTTTACTCGTTATACTTGGTTATTTCCAATCAAACTCAAATCTGATGCAATCACTATCTTCAAAAAATTTCTACCTCTTGTTGAAAGATTTTTTAACACTAAATTAATTAATCTTCAAACGGATGGTGGAGGGGAATACAAACCCATTACTACATTGTGTCAATCACTTGGAATTAATCACAGACTTTCTTGCCCTCATACACATCAACAAAATGGACTAGTTGAAAGAAAACATCGTCATATTGTTGAAACTGGGCTCGCCCTTTTGGCCCATGCATCTCTCCCTTTTTCCTATTGGGCCGATGCTTTTGAAACTGCAATTTATCTCATAAATCGACTTCCCACTCCAACACTCAACAACAAATCCCCTTTCTCTATGGCTTACAAAACTGATCCTGACTATAATTTTTTAAGAGTTTTTGGATGCCTCTGTTTTCCAAATCTTCGTCCTTACCTTTCCCACAAATTACACTACCGATCCACCCCATGTCTTTTCTTGGGCTACAGCACGACCCACAAGGGCTACAAATGTTTTGACATTCCCAACAACAAAATGTACATCTCCCGAGACGTGACCTTCCACGAATCCGTTTTTCCTCTAACTCAAAAACAACCCAGTATTACACCTCCGAATCACAATTTATCCCTCACTGCACTTCCCATACTTCCATTCTCCATTTTAGGCCCAGCACCCACTACCCATTCCCCCACGTCCCAACCCACTTCCTCTCTTCTCGGCCCAGGCCCACAAAACCCCACTTCATCCCATTCGTCTCCGTCTACTCCAACCTCACAACATACAACTCATTCTCAAATCCTCTCTTCAAACTCACGAACCCTAACTCCATCTTCTTCCTCTCCACCCGAGTCATCTCTTCCAATCATTGTTCCACCCAGATCACCAATCATAACCAGAGCCCAAACTCAATCTTCTCGACCCAAAATCTTCACCGATGGTACCGTACCATACCCATCTCGACACTGTCTCATCACCAGCATCACTATTCCGGATGATCCTTCGAGTTATTCAGTGGCCTCAAAATTTCTTGAATGGCGGCACGCCATGGAGCAAGAGTACAATGCTCTTCTCGGCAACCAAACTTGGACTCTGGTTCCACCTGCTCCAAACTCAAACATCGTCGGATGCCGATGGGTCTTTCGCACCAAAACAAACGCAGACGGCTCCTTCCAACGCCGAAAAGCTCGATTGGTTGCTAAGGGCTTTCATCAACAGCCCGGAGTGGATTATCACGAGACCTTCAGCCCCGTAGTGAAGCCCACTACCATTCGCCTAGTTTTATCCATTGCAGTATCTCACGGCTGGCCCTTACGGCAACTCGACATCGAGAATGCCTTTCTCCATGGTACTCTCAATGAGACAGTCTTCATGCAGCAGCCTCAAGGCTTTGTGAGTGCAGAGCATCCCACGTATGTGTGCAAACTGTCCAAAGCATTGTACGGCCTCAAGCAAGCTCCACGAGCTTGGTTTGCTCAGCTAAGTTCCTGGCTAACAGAGTATGGCTTCTCCCCATCCAAGGCTGACCCGTCCCTTTTCATGCTCAATCACGGTAATACTCATATCTTTCTC
>QEOT01009437.1:34490-51793 GCA_003123785.1 Pterocarya stenoptera
TATTAACATATGTGCCTCTACTGATCATCAAGATGAAAACCAAAGAGGCACTGCACCAACAACAGAGCAATCACAGCACTCAAAGTAGCACTTTACGAATTGTATTTTTATTCTGTTATTTCCTACTGTTGGTGTAACAAACTTATTCTTTATTCTGTATTGTACAAGTCTATATATAGCCCACTGTTGGCGTAATGAAAGGCACTGAGGAAAGTTTTTCCAATTCTGTTATTCTGTCACTTTATCAGATATTTCACACAATCTTCTTTATCCGTCTCAAACACTAATGTACGCCACACGGTCATCACTGACCAGCAATATCCCTTGAATAACGAAGAAATTGAAGTATGTCCATAATCAATGGAAACGAATTGATCAGAACCACAGACAAAAAAGAAAGCACACCCTATCTCCGCATTCGTATTAGCATCCAAATCTATCTTTACAGAGGAGCCATTAGTTTTATACTGGACCCACTCCGGGATATGGAATCCTATCGACCATCCACTTATCATCGTCTGTAAAAACAATCCCAAAAAGATATGTTAATTACAGCAAAAATAAAGCAATTGCAAGGCGATGATTAATTTTTCAATGAGCGGTGCTACTCCCACCGCTGGGAGCCACCGCTCTCTCTACCGTTAGTGTAGATTAGTGTGTTTAATTTTTTTGTATTTTTTTACATCTATTTTTTTAATACATTTAAATATTTTTTTTAAAAATAAAAAAATTCATAATATTATTAAAAAATACTTACTTAATCATTAAATAAAAAATAATAAAAAAAAAATTAAAAAGTCAGAGCGGTAAGAACCAGTGGTAAGAGTAGCATTTTTCTTTTTCTATTTGTGAAATGAAATACTTTTTTATTAAAGCATTTTTCTGACATATTTTATTTGTTTCTAAAGAAAAGAATGAGAACTCACCAAATCGTCATCTAAAGCCGAAACAACTCCACCTGCCATGTCTAAAATATTTTCTCCTTTGCTGTCAAAATCAATGTACGCTGCTCCTACGCGATCATATATTCCTTCCTTCTGATATTCTACAAGTGATCCGATATCATAGATGGGATCTCTTGATTTAAGTCGCATCAACTTGCGCCCGTGAAAATAAAACCAAACGTCATCGATGCTCTTGGGCATTAGATTGACAGATGGTATTTGTGTTATGGCAGTTTCCTCTGCCCAAAGATCGGTCAGGCATACCAAACTACTCAGGTCTGGTAACTTCTCAAGGCTTGAGCATTTGATAAGTGCCAATGCTTTTAATTGTTTGAGACTTCCGATGGATGGGTGGAGCTCACACAAGCTTCTACAACCTTCCAGGTTGATTTTCTCAAGATTTGGGGCTCCAGTCAAATCTGGTATTTCAATCAAGTTCTCAGAATAACTCAGATCAAATTCCTTCAAATTGTCTAAAACCTGTTATAAACAAGTAGTTAGTTGGATCAAAATATAAATATTTTAACTTGTTTGGAAAATTAACGGGGAATTATTAAGAAGAAGACGTATTTATACGAGTGAGAAACTTACCATCGACCCCTTCCATAGTTGTTTGATACGGCTGCCACTAATCCTTAGTACAATAAGATTTTCAGGTTGGAAACTGCTAGGCAAGGATTTCGAATGATATCCAGGCCACTCTAGAAATCGCAACTCATTGGTTGGCATGTATTTTAAAGGATTTCCACGCCATTTTAAAGTTCGAGAATCATGGAATTTAAGATATCTCAATTTTCTCATCTTTGAAAATGCTTTGGCGTTGAGTCTCTGATCTTTCATTTCGGCACAAAAATCCACGACTATGGCTTTAGTTGCATCAGTTCCCTGGTAACCAAGAACAACAGGTTAAAAAGAATTAGGATGCAAATAAACCTTTTTATATTAATATCAACACTAATCAACTTACAGTATCATTCTTCAGTACGTGATAGAGATCCTCCACACGAAACAGTCTACTACGTCGTCCAGGTTCTTCAGGGCATTCGCGGCGAACTATTTCCCTGCCCAGTTTTTTTAGCAAATCATGCATGGACAACCATCCATATTTTGATTTGCTTATGAGGGACTTCTCGAAGAGAACATCAAGGTCGATGCGATAACGACCAAAACTTTCTAATAACATCTTAGAAAATATGTCCTGTCCTCCGAAGAAACACGCCATATCCAAAAATAACTCTTTTTGCAATTCCTGCAGCCCATCAAAACTTATTTGAAGTACATCCATAATTTCTTTATTAGGATTTGCTTCTAGTTGATCCCTAGCACTTTTCCAGGCATCTATTGTTCTCCCAAATAAGAAGGAACCTAAAACTTTTAGAGCTAAAGGAAGGCCTTGAGCATAATTCACAAAGTCCATAGATAGATCCTTGTAATTCTCCCTTGGATGGGTTTTATTGAAAGCTGACAAACTAAAGAGTTGCAAAGCTTTCTCTATTTCAAGCTGCTCAACCTTATAGATATCATTCACTTTATGTTTTATCAACATATGACTATCTCTGCATGTTATAATCACCCTACTCCCTGGACCAAACCATTTCCGATCCCCTGCTAATGCCGTCAGTTGCTCGTCACTATCCACATCATCGAGGACAATAAAAACCCTTTTATTCTGCAGCATCTTTATTATCATCCCAATTCCCTGGTGATGATTGTATACACGTATTTTCTCTTGCATGATTGTAGAAAGGAGTTCTTTTTGTAAAGAAGCTAGATCACGAGCAGTAGTAGATTTTTCTCTAATACAAGGAATAAAGCTGCTTCCTTCAAATCGGCAATTAGAATTAGAAACTCGATCATAAATTATTTCGGCCAGAGTGGTTTTACCAACGCCACCCATCCCATGAATTCCTACAAAGCGAACATCGTTCGATTCCATATCCAATAACTCCATCATTTTGTCTACATGGGCGTCTATTGCTACAAGTTTATCGTAATCATGACGTGAGTATCTAGAATTCAACTCATTAGATATACGTCCACAGATTTTTTGTATAATTGTTGATTCGTACCTGTAAATTGATATAACAATTAATATTGACTAGACCACACGATCAAAAAAAAAAAAAGGCTTTAGCTGATAATTAGCACTGTTTATTAGAGAAAGCAAAACACTTAAAATTCATACTTCAATATTTTCCCTCTTGCAACACTCGAGCTGTCAGACCAGATCACAATGTAAACTTTTTAAAAATTATAAATGTCAGAATTTAAGTAACTAGATAGATGTTAATTGCTTGCTATCTGTCAATGGAAGAAGAAAAGAGGAAATGTTACTTGTCATGATCTATGTGCCATCCGGCGATACTACCGGCTTTTCTCAAAGCATTTCTCCACGTATCCATATCTTTCTTGTCTATCTTGGGATCTTTTTCATGTGCAGCGAACGCTTCTGCAAAAGACTCACTCTGCTTTTTTATGTCAGAAGGATCCACATGGTAGAAAATAGGAAGAATTGTGAGCTTTTTCTTTTCCTCCCATTCAACGATCTCAGCAAGTTCCATGAGGCACCATTTGGAAAAAGCGTAATTTGCTGAAAAAATGACCATCGCGTATTGTGAATCTTGAATTGCTTTCAGAAGCGCTTGAGAAATGTATTCTCCTCGCTGGAGTGCTTCATCATCCCTAAATACGAGAATGCCTTTCCGTTTTAAATCAACATATAGATGATCCGTAAAATTCATGCGAGTGTCTTTGCCATGGAAACTCAGGAAAACTTCATATTTGCATCGAGGCGTCGAGGAAGAAGATGGGGAAGAAGTTATGATTTTTTTATCTTCTTCCGAACAAGATGAATTGTCTCTTTTTCTTTTCTTAGTATCTTCGGAAGTAGATGAAGAGGGTGTTTGAGTGGCCATGAATGCAATGCGAGAGATTGAGAAGCTTAATTGTGGAAGCTGGGAATATTGGTAATTTGCGGACTTTTAGACAATGAGAAGAACACTGAAGATATCATGTGGAAAGCGCTGTTTATGTTAACCCATCACAGGGCCTTATCGCATACGAAGGAAGGTTCTGCGCAACTTCTCTCATCTTACTTAATAGGGTGATGGCAAAAATGTAAATTGATTTGGTAAAGCTGTTGACTGACTTGGACAAAATGTAAATTAATTAATTAATTTAATTAAGAATACAAAAAACTTTGCCTCGTAAAGCAAGAAAGAGTTCTATCATTGCTTGCTTAAAATTATTAGCGATAGAAATTGAAACATCATGCATCGACATAGCACGCGGTCTACTCTCAAAAGTCGACGATGGACAGCTTTCTCCTTTCGTAGTCATCAACATTAATAATGAAAGAAATTTAAAAAACGACATTGGTCCGATTTAGGTTGCGTTTGGTTATTTAATTTTTTATTTTTTATTTCTTATTTTTCAAAATTTAAAAAATATTTAACTCAAATTATCTCATTATTATTCACAAACTATTTTATTATTATTTATAAAATTCTCATCTTATCTTACTCTCCAAACAAGCCCTAAATTTTCTTTTCCTTTTACGTTTAATTGTTGAGGCTACATGTTTTGTATTTCACACTATTCGTGCGTGACACTCAAAATAAATAAATAAAAAATTTAGTCACAAGAAAATTATATAAAATAAACTCATAAACTAACATGATTTAATGCGATATGTCATATTATAAAATTATTTTTATATCTAATGAATCACATAAAAGTACGCCAATTTATAGATTTATTTTTGTATAGTCTCTTTAAATTAGTATTACTTCTCATATAAATAAGGTGACCCCTTTTGGCACATTTTCCTTGTTCTCTCCCTTGGTTTTTAAAAGCAATCTTACGTGTCTGCGATAACACAAACAGGTCAAGTATCTGCGGAGAGTTCCGGAAGGGAAGAACTGTTTTCCTAGAATGCAGGAAAGTAGTGCCGCAAACATAAGAAAAGGCCGTACTAGATAGTTCAACTGATCATACCACAACGTACAGCCAGTATCAGATAGAAATTATAAAGAAAATTTGACAATGATTTAAAGGATAATTTCCATGAATTTCCCAGCACCCATGAAAATAACACCACAACAAAAGGTTTGCCTTTCAAGAAATAAATTATGCACTCTTCACATACTGTCCAAGGCCAAAGGGCAATTGATCACATCAAAGCTCAAAGCACAGACAATTAATCCATCTAAAAGTCCTTAATATGACTTCCCACAATGTATCAGGCTTCCAGCGCCCAAGAAAAGACCAAAAATGGCGGCACTGCCTAGTGTTGTTTGTCCAATGTACCTGATCTTCATTAGTCCTGGTACCTGCATATCCAAATAATTATTTATTACATGAAATATAATTATAAAAGCAATTGCAAATATTGACATCCAAACTGAATTACTTTATCAATTGACAATCATGGGTAATATAAATATGTTTTCTGTATGCAGAAGATCAGCTGTAGACTCATAGAGAAGGTGATTTCCCAGTTTTTTCTTTTTTTATAAGTGAAGGTGATTTCACAGTTGTGCATCCAAAAGTATGTTTTATACAAATATAAATATATTAATCAAAGATAACTTTCCTTCTTAGCTCTATAATCATCTGGCTGCACAAATCAATATTTTTCCTAGGGGTCTACCAATGAGGATAAATCATCTGGCTACACAAATCAAGTTTAGCTAAGATATTGATTCATGTTGAAAAATTTAAATATAGGCAATGGGTTGCCAGGAAGAAGAGCGGCTACCAATGAGGATATCTCATCCAGTCAATGTTTTACCAGTATTTTACACAGTACTTCCTAACTTGGGTTTTGGTTATTGCATGACCCTTAAGATATGGAATGCACAGATAAGTCCAAATTATACTAACAGGATCGGATCAAAATCAGACTAAGGCAGCCAACCCAAAGCTGGAGAAGAAAGGGAAAAAGACACGAAGAAAACAAAAGAAAGTCACCCAATATTCATAAGGCCACGAAGGTGCAGTCCAGTGAAGATCTAGTGGGCCCGTGGCTCTTAGTTTCACTCAGTTTTTTTTATTGGCAACGGGTGTCCGAGAACAGAGCCCGACTAATATCGGGGGTGCATAGACCCTTAGCAAGGAGTTTCCTACAAGTGCACATCAGGTAATTCAAGAGAAAGTTCCCCAATCCGATGGCCCCAAAAAATTGTTTGCACTCAAAGATTTGAACCTTATACCTAGAGGGAGTAAACCACCAATACCAAGGCCTTTCTTTATCACTTAAGCCAACCTCTTGGGTTTGGCTCTTAGTTTTACTCTTAATCTTACAAGATAATAAACTTCTCCATGCATCACACTATTCAACATGCTATGGTAATTACCATCTTTATTTGGCATGGGTTAACAAATGGATTTTACTAGACTTAGAACAGCTTATAAACAAATCTGTAGCATAAATTTTTAAATCAGCACTTCAATATGCTGAACTTCAATATACATACATGAATTTTAGACTTTATCAATATTCAATATTTCCACCTTTTAAACCTTCCATGAGACTGCCTTTTCCTTATGACAAAATTTTAATCACTATAATGGTACAAATTTTTTTCATATTTTTCATATCTAGTTTCCAATTAGTGGGCTTTGTGTGTGATCTTGGCCACACCAATGCCACCATACAAGCCATTATTTCACCCCCACAATCTATTAATCATCCATGATAAGGTTCAAAACATTTAGCTGAGGCTTTTGTGCTGCAAGCAGGCTCTTTATAATGCCAGTTATTTGTTTCTAAGCAGAACAAACCATTCAGGGCAATAACCAAGCCATCAGACTTTCGTATAACAGCTCCAGAAATTGAATCTATATTTCATGGAATGCTAACAGGCTATCTTGCGATGAGGATCCAATTTTCTGCATGGACATATTATGCATCTCCTTTTTTTATAAGTGCATTCATTCTCGATGCCGGTTTTATGCATCTCCTACTCATACAAAGTGTGTAAGAACTATGCACAGTAACATGAAAAGGTCGTTTGGGAAGATCATATGCAATGTGGAAAAAAGAGAAAAAAGGAAGAAGAAAGAGTAGTCAAAAGTGAAGTCTACACAATCTCACGAGTTGAAGTTCAAGACAATTACCTTATACCTAATAGCTTCATAAGTGCCATACACAGCACCTGTATATATCACATATGATTAGATAAACAAATAATACAAGAATTATAAATGTAGACTTGCTAGAGGTCAAAGTGAGAAAAAATGAAACTATTTCCATCAAGGTTGGAAATTTATTCCTAATCAGCAGTTTCCAGCGACGGAAATGAATTCTGTTTATGTTTCTTATAACTTAAAAAACACAATAATTTATATTCAAGCTTCCATGAACTAAATCGAAAAATAAGCACATTTCCAAGAAACTCTTAACATACATAGCTTGACAAACGATATACCCAAGAAAGATAGCGATAGCCCATGCGGTTTACCACAAGGGGGCATGCTTTAAAATGCAGTAAATGAATTCAAGGCTAAATTTTCCTCTTTTCTTAACTCTTAGTTTAATAAAACTTATAGTCAGGTGTAAAATCCATTATGCATCAACATTACGAACAGCAATACATGCACAAAAAATAACAAGTCATCCTGCCACAATTATAGAAGCAGTGAAGTGGGCATTGTTTAGACAATAGGGCTCGCCTGGAAATACACCCCTAACGATCAAGATTTTAATACTTGGCTACTTGCAACGCCAAAAAGCATTGCTAAAAACCCCCAGGAAAACCAAGAGCAAAATTGGAGAACAAGTATGCAATCCAAGAAAAGAAGCAAAAATACCCCAAAACGAACGGTGAACAATAAGGTTGTTAAGGAACCTCGGAATTGAAAAAAAGAAAGGAAGGAAAGACAGAAACAGATTAGGGTTTTCGAGGAGTAAGCAATAGGGTGGAATTACCAACGGCGCCACCGACAGCACCGCCTACGGCAACGCCGGCGGTCACACGAGCCAAGCAGCTATCCCTTGCCATCCGACGGTTAAAATGAAATCTCTGTCGCGCAGTCTAGTTTGCGGGTTTCGGTTCTTGTCTATCTCAGTAATGGGTTTCGTCCTCTGTGCTGTGTACTGTGTTCAGTCGTGCCTGTCAAGAATGCCAAGGTGTTGAGAAATTGGACGAGGGAGTTGGTGACGGCCTGCGAAGAATGGGATTATCTAATAGAGAGACTTTACAATCCTTCAATATATATAGCCTTTGGATTATGACTAATCTTTCAATATTGTCGAAGAATTTAGGTCTTTTTCATTCTTTGACGACAAGGAAAATATTTCAGACAAAAAAAAATATATCTATATAAATATAAATATATGTAGTAATCCTCAATAAATAATATATATATAATGAAAAATGCTGGAGGTAACCGGGAGAGGGAATCGTTGTGCAACCGTGGCTGACGTGGACAAAGTAAAACGTCACCGTTTTATTCAATTGGTTAAAACCGTGCATTCATTCAGTCCATCAAATCTGTGTCTTTTTCCGAATCCCCTTTTCCCTTTGTCTTCCCCATCCTTTCCTCTTCGTGTTCCCCACCATTTCCCCCCCTCTCCCTTCGAGATCTGAAATGCTATTTGCATAAGAACACCCTGAGATCAGTAAGAGTGAGAGGAAGAGAATGTGCAGGTTGATAGATTGCTGAAAGTTGTCAGCCAAGCCTGCTTCCATGCAGTTCAAAATGAGTGGCTTCATTTGCGAGTTGTAGTGCAGGTCCTTTATTCGAGCATCTTAGAGCTACCACATCAGCTGGAAAAAGCACACCTGAGGTTCCTTGTTCNAAAAAAAAAAAAAAAAGAGCACAAAGTGAGTTAGATCTGAAGCACACTTCAACGACCCACGAAGACGAACTGCTTTTTGAGTGGGTTAGAGTAATGTCGTCGACAAGCACAGAGTGGGTTAGATCTGAAGCCTCTACCTTTTCTCCTCCCACGAAGACAACCCAGAAACCCAAATCTCTGCTTTCTCTCCTCCAAAGTCCATGAAGACGACCCCGTGAACAAAAATCTCTGCTTTTCCTCCTTAGTCGTCGTGTTGTTTGAGGCCATGTACTTCGTTTATTTTTTATTTATTAAATCGACTGATGTGGCATGCCGATTCCCCTGCGGTTCCCCACCCCGATTGTACGTAGAATTGCCCATATATAATTTATAGAAAATTGTTATAAGGGGCCGATATCCCAAATTTTATTATAATACATCGCCTAAAAAAAACATTACCTTTAACAAGAGAGGAGCCCAAAACCAAACCTTTAAACTATAACCCAAAAAATTATACTAGTTCCAAACTACCAATAAAGTTACTTCAAAAAGAATAATAGTGAGATGAGTTGAGATAGTTTGTGAATAGTAGTGAGATAAGTTAAGATGATTTGTGAATAGTAGTGAAATTTATAAGTTAAAATTTATTAATAGTAGTAAGAACGGGAGCCTAAGGACTATTAGGACTATAAAAATTTCATTCCACACCAAAAAAACCAACAAAACTGATTAAAGAATTGATCAATCTCGATCTAAGCAAATAGGAAAATTTGATTTTCTGTCCAGTATTGAGGTGGAGTTTTTTCAACTCAAACCAGATTGGACCGACCAAATTTATTATATAAATTTTTATATGATATTTTATAATTTTTTAAAGTAGTTATATAAATTGAAACCAAGTAATTATGTATTTTCTTCTAACTAGTTATAAGTAATTATCTAATCTTATTCTAACATAATTATTTATGCTTAGATAATAAAAAATATTGAAGGTTTAAGAATTTTAAGATAGAGCATTAACTATTAATTACTGATAATACACATATTATTTACATTATCAATTTATTATATTTAATTAAAAGACTTGATTAGTTAAGTTTATATTTAATTAGAAAGATTAAATCACTTACGTAATTAAACTTGAAAAAAAAAGGGACCCAGACCAAACCCACGATAAGATCGACCGGACTAAACCATAGTAGTTCGGTTTAGACTTTTAGTGGACCGAAAAAATTGGTCTAGTCCAAAACTCTCCTCTAAGACTGATCAGATTACACTGATTACACTCCTAAGAATTACTGTCGAAAGCAAGGGATTTTAGCTCGATTTAGTATAAAAATACTCAAACTATGATTAGGTAGCAGAGGGAGAGTACCACAGAAAGTATTGCCAAGAGCACCATATGCAATATTGCAATTACACTATCAGCCAAAACATTTCCTTCCCAATAAATATTTAAAATTTAAATCAAAACTCTAACCTATAACATATGTAAATATATAAATTAGAACAAATAGAGGATAGTTGTCCAATTCAACGGGTGGTCGGCTACCCCATTTCGGGGTGTGACTAGCAACTCTAGGAGTTGTCTTGGCCACCTTGAATGGGGGGTGGCGTAAAACCTAGAGTCAACATACTCTTCGATCCAAGTTTGTGGAGTATGGAACGAAAACCTTCTTCAATTGCAACTTCAACCATGACAATCTCTTACGAGTGCAGTGAAACTTTGGGTAGACCTCTTCGAGATCTGCTCACAAAAACCATTTTCATGATAGGTCTTCTCTTGAATCATATTGTAGTCTATAAGTCAAGAGCGCATGAGACATGAGCTACTTCGATGGTCCCAATTCCACCCTATATTTTCTTTTTACACTTCTTTAACTATTTAGCAACTAGGTTTTAAAATCTTGGAACGATTATAGAGTTCCTGAATCCCCAATAAACTTTAAGGCAAGCAAGTGCATAGGATCATCTTCATCCCTCCCCAAAAGCCGGCCTCAATAAGGGGAAGAAAACGTTGGAAGGAAGAAACTCATCCAATATCTATGGGTTAGTCTTAGGAGTATGCTCCTCCTAGATTTGAAGTACAAATCTTGGTTGTAAACAATTTTTAGGGGCATAAATATATTGTTTACTCACGGACTACTTTTATTATACTATTTGCTTTTTATTTTATTGCTTTAATTATTGTAAACAGTACTCCCTTCACTTATAAAATGGAAGTCTGGTATCAGAAAGAGACACCACTTAGTTTTCGGAAAGAAATCATTCCTAGGTATTCTTTCCTCTCATCACCTCCTTCTCTATTCACCTTCCTTCTCTTCTTCTTTCATCTCTTATCCCCCATCTATTATTCTGATATTTACTTTGTTTCAATTGTAATTTATTAAGGCTTGTATTGTGATAAATATTTTTATATATATTTATATATATATGTATATAAACTGATAATTTACATGCTCAGTGTTATAACCTTATATGGGTTCAAAACTTAACTGGAAAAAGACGTACTAAAAAAAGAAAAGAAAAAGGAAAACCCTTCAAAACTTTAGCTTTCTACCCTATCTTTTTCTCTACCACACCATTCTCCCCCTACTTTTTGCATTCTTCCCTCCTCTTAATCTTTTTTTTTTCCTTATTTTTGGTAACCAATAGACGTCTTTATCCTCAAAATCACGATTTTCTAGTAAAACATTTTAACTCAAATTATTTTATTACTATTTACAGACAATTTCACTATCATTCACAAATATTCTGAAATAATGAGTACGCTCCTCCCAGATTTAAAATTCAAATCTTGGTTGTAAACAATTTTTAGGAGCATATCTCATGGATTAAAAAAAAAAACTGATTATTTACTTGCGCTCCTATTAGAGCATTCACATTGGGTTCTCTAAATTTTAGCTAAAAAGGACACTCTATAATTTTATCCCAAATTTTACTCATCTTTAAAAAACCTTCTACATCTCATTCCCTATCATTTCTCTATTCTATTAAAATAATATTCTTCTATTATTTCTTTATTACTTTTTTCTCTCACTTCCATTTACAAACTTAACTACTCAATAGTTTTTCTCATGTTTTGAACTATTACTCTAGTGAATATTTTAAACAAAAATTAAAAAAAAAATTTTATGGGTACGATAATATTTTTAAAATTAATATTTTTATATTTTAGTAATTATTTAAATTATTTTTAAAATTATTATTTAAAACTATAATAAATATGAGTATAAGAAAAAGTATAAATGATTGAAAGAAGAATTTATTTTATTTATTAGAATAAAATATTGATAAAATATGATTTAGGAGATGAATAGTGATTCTCTATATATAGAAAATTACTGTTCATTTCCTAAAACAAAAGCCTAAAATAGGAAATGGGATGGAAGGAGTTTTTTTCTAAATTCTTCCCCATAATTTAGGGATAACAGGGATGGGATGAAAATGCTCCAACATGGACATGTTATATGGGCTCAAATGTTAACTGGAAACAAGACTGCTAAAAAAACAAGAGGGAGAATCCTTCTGCCCTATCTTTTTCTCTTAATTCTTTTTTTTCTTATGTTTGGTAACCAGTATGCGTCTTTATCCTCAGAATCCCGGCCTTCCAATATACTAGGACTGACCTTCATTGGCTCGCACATGACCAGGTGCACAATTTTTATTTTCAATTCATAAAAAGACCATATATATAATAATATAAAAGATGTTACAGCACTTTTTTTTTTTTGGGTAATTTCTTCTACAAAGTCTTGGGGGGTCAGTGCCTCTGATTCGTTTCATCACTGAGCATGCAATAGATGCACCTAAACAACAGAAAGACAAAAACGATGCAAGAAAGCCTGAAAACTAGAAAAGAAAGCAGCATGGCCATTTGTTTTTTGCTACTTTTGATAGTAAAACATGAGAATTCATCCAAAGGTAAAGAGAACTAAGGAAAATAAATTGTAAGAGGGAGGAAGGAGCTGAAATCCATAAAGTATAATCTCCATTCATCAGTGTGACATCTACTTGCATGACAATAAGTTGCCATCAAAGGCAGATTTTAGATTTATATAAGGACCAACATATCAAAATGTATATCTAATCAAGCAGACATCTAATTCATTTTGTGCTAAGATGGATGATTACATTATTAGCAACAAATGGAAGGGGGATCAAAAGATGAATTTGCCTGGAAATGGTACATAACAGCTGCCTTTAATATTGACCCGAACGAATAATATAAAAATGTTGAGAGAAAAATACCTGCAGATATTTTGTTTATGGAATTTACATGGTAGCCACAAGAGCCCGCAACCTTCTACGGATTTACATTTACAATTCTCACTCTCAACCCCCACACAAGGCACATATAGGGAAAAAATTGGAAGGTAAAAATCAAGTTGAAAAAATATCATAGGAAAAAAAAAAAAAAAAAAGCGGAAATACCAAAAACAGATTTTCAAACCCCACTGACTCTCTCCTTATACCAAACCTTGCTGCCTCAAACTTCAAAAGCAGATGGTAGCCAAATCTAATCAATTAGTATGACCCCTCAATAAGTCAAGCTGTAATGTGGAAAAGATAATTTCATTTACAGATGACAATTACCAAATGTTAATGAGCCAAGTCCTCGCTTCCCACGCCAATACTTGACTTGTCAATCATGCGTACGTTGTATTGGTCATATACTCTCGCCCTGTTCTCTGCCCACCACTGTTCTGCTTGTTTCTCACTAAACCGTTTCCGACTGCATCCACCACCATTAGGGAAAAACAAAAAGGTTTACATTTGTCCCAGGTGGAAGATCATGATATGGCAATTCTCAGAACTCACTTAAGGGGTTCATAAGAAATTATTAATCTCCACATATTCAAGGGGTCATAATAGACAACTAGGAATGGGTTCTCAAAAGCAAGGCAAAGTAAAACAGAAAAAAAAAAACCCCCAAAATAAGTTTTTTAAAGCTCTTTGCCAGCTCCTATCTCTTATAACTCTTTGGCAGCTCCTATTACATTTGGAACTCTTTTACCATAGGAGAAGAGGAATATAATTGTCAAGACTAGTAAGAGATGAATTATAGCCTTCCTTTTCCTCTTATTTCTCTTCAAGACTTTGTAAATACTTGTTTGACATCCATGTTTATCAGAAGTATTGCATAATTTTTTAGATGCAAAGGAAACTGAGGATAATGTACCTGAAGCGAACACGCTTAAGATCCTTGGCACCTCCTGGTAGGGATGTAAGTGTAATATACACGCCAGGCTCATCTTGCTCAACCCATTCAGTGTCAAGACGAGATTCACTTTCTTTCATTCTGCTTCCATTTCTAGCTGTTGGGTCTGGATGGGATTGTTTGTTGGGACCTAAACTAAGTTTACTGTTGGTGCTTGATCCATTAAGCAGCTGGATGTTTGATCCAATTGAGTCTTGTTCTTGGAATGCTGCTTGACCATTCATTCGGTCAATAGAAGCATTAGAAACGTCATTGGAAGCGGGACTGGAACCAAAGGAAGCAAGAGAAGGTGATTTGATGCTCCGAGCAGCTCCCACAGGCAGCCTTTCAGCCATGTCCTTCAACTGTTCAGAATAAGAAAAACAAATTTGTTTCAGCAAGATAACTCAACTAATAGCAAATACATAAGGTTTATTTTTGAAAATTTTTATAACGGTAACAGTAACTCCATAAGGTTATCTTATTACTTCTAAAAAAAACTCCAGAAGGTTAACATCAGCTGTTCTTTTAGGCCCACAGTTTGGATATAAAAACACTCTCAACTCAACTCATCTCATCATTACAACTTTTTCAAATTTTCATACAAAATATAATAAACAACTCAACTTTTTCAAATCTCAAAAAAATAATAATATTAAAAAATAATATTCTAATAATATTTTATTCAACTCATCTAACACCATCTCATCTCATTTCATCTCACTATCCAAACAAGCCCTCTCTAGAAGATTAATATAAGTTGTCTGACCACTTTACAGGATTTGAGACCTAGATGCAACTCAGCAAATTTTTTGATGCATGCTTAGTAACTCAAATAAAACTTATGTCCACCCCCATTGTTTTTTATTTTTGCAAATGCATATGTGTGGATTGTAAAAATTGAATCTTAATCAAGGATGACAAAGCATTAAAGATTCCATCTGCGCCCTATGAAAACATGCCTTCAAAACAAACCAGCTCATCATTAAAATATCGCTGATAGTAGCGTACACTAGAAACATTTAAAGCCTAATTTTCAAAGGTAGCTCACAACTTTCAGGGAAGGCTAGTCATTTAACACAAAACACTTCTATTGATGCCACGGCAAAGACCAGTTACCAAGCAGAAATTCCCATAACTTTAACCTCATTAATGAAAATATGTTGAAGAGGATGGTGTGACCACTGACAGCTCAATATGCTGTTGAGCTTACACCAAGTGTTAGAGACAGAAAATGGAGGCATTAATGGATCACAATGAAGAATGACTAATTTTCTGTTTCCACGTCCATGAACAGCTATAGCCGAAGTGAATATTTTCTTAAATATAAGTAATGCATACTTTATTAAAAGTGCAGAGGGGCTCAACCTGAGTATGAATGAAGTAGAAAAAGGATACATCCAACTAGCAAAAGAAAAAGATGAAAAATTCTAGAATTATGATTGTTGAAGACTGGCTTTTAACTCCGTCATTGTCCTTCCACAGTCTTCAAAGGTTCAGACATTTTATTCTTGCCAAAGTGAATGTGTTCGAAGAAAGTTAAAATACACCTCAAAATAGCCTCATGAGAACCAACAAAATGCACGATTCAACACTTTTATGGTCTAAAATATTTGGGCAAACAGGCACATTGTTAGCATACATCTTTTTCACTTCTATGGATGCATGTAACTGAAAATAAATACATTTTTTTTTTTTAAGGTAAACAAAACTTTAGTAACTGAAAATAAGTACTTTTTTTTTTTTTATAGGTAAACAAAACTTTAGTAACAGAAAATAAATACATGCAGTAACAAGGGGTTTTTGGGTCCTCCATAGAAACAACAAAAGGCCAGTCACTTTCTTCTCTGTGACCTATGAACCCACAAACAGAATACTTAAATGAAGTAACTGCAAAGAAAGATAGTATCATCCTAAGTTATGAGAACACATTGGAATAGAAAGGAAAACATCTCTTTCCTGTCGCCATGCAGAACATAAGGTAGATTTTATTGGCATGGTAATCTAAAACAACCCAAAAATTTTCATACTAATGCACATAAACATCCATCTTACCTGGGCAGTAAGCGACTTGATGACTTCCTTTGCTGCTTTGCATTTTGCAGTTTCCTCCCCTGCATATGCTATTGCTTCCTTTAGTTGTTTAGTTGTTCTTTCCAGCTCAACTTCATGAAGTTGGGCTTTGCGAGTGAGATTTTCCACCTGAAAGATAAAAACCGGTTGGGACTATGGACAAACATACAACTGAGCAAACATAATATGCTAGATTATTGAAAGAGGAACTACAAGTTATTGCAAGCTAGACATCTCTACTAGAACTATGGTTATGTAAAAGCTCAGAATCAGGTCTTTAAACAAATGGTCACTTCATTCACAATTTTAAAAAGTAATTTGTGCTTTCAATTTGTACAATTTGAATTCTGTCATGAACTCTAGTAAACAAACCCATTTGCTGTAATTTCATTTGACTAATTGCATGAAAAATTTTATTCAATTACCATATTGTTATCGGTAAATAAAAATTTTATTCAATTACCAATGAAATTTGAAGGTACTGGAAATGTTACGTTTATACGGACTCATAATTCTCTTCATTCTAGTCATTATCCGAATTATCCGATTACATGAAAGGAAATACTCAAACAAAGGGAGATATACCATCACCTATACATAGGCACACACCACACACATGGCCCTTTTAGCCATGCGATACAACTTTATTATGGAGTAGGTCTTTTGTTCAACCCATGGGAGGGAGGGACTTTCAGCTGGTGACGGATGCACCCACTGCATGGAAAACATTTACTGTTATATGGCTCCTGCCTACCATGTCAATCTTCTTCTTCTTCTTCTTCTTCTTCTTTTTTTTTTTTTTGATGTCAGGGAACTTCTCCAAGGCAGGGCCCTTCGGACCCACCCATAAAGAATAAACCCCAGTCCCGTGCACCGCACCCTCAGAAGTTTCCTTACAAGAAACTGGTTAAATCACTGGTTTTTCACCAGGGGGTGTGGCCCCAAAGGATTGTTTGCACCCATGAGGTGTTGAATCTTGGATCTTGAAGGGAGTGATACCCCAAGACCAAGGCCTTCACCACTTGGGGATACCCCAAGACTAAGACCTTCATCACTTGTGCCAACCCCTTGGGGTTGCCCCTTTAACTTGACGACACAAGTGTCTAATAAAATAGACATTGAAACTTGGCCATAGTTCTTTCTTTAATTTGTCACCCGTCAGTCCAATACCCATTTCACAAGAAAAAAAAAAAAATTTGATGGCTAAAAAGTGGTAGATGCTGTGAGTATATGACCAAATTATCATATGTGATTAAGGAGGAAGAACTGTATACCTGTGATCTTAATTTAACAATCTCCTGGC
>QEOT01009438.1:0-16644 GCA_003123785.1 Pterocarya stenoptera
TTTTAAATACTAAAATAATCTATTTTACCTAATTTTCTAGAATTTTCTTAACACTAAAATATCATTATTTCATAAATTTTATCGATATCATTTAACTCTTCCGACAAATACATTAATTCTAAAATATTTCTATAAAATATAATTTCAATACCAATATAAAGCGAGAGTAGGCCTAGTTAAAACATTTTACAAATTTCTACAAACCAGGATACAATTCATATCCAAAAATAAAATACATTTTGACTTATAACTCAAAAGACATAAGTGTAATTTCATCAAAATTATTCCCACTTCATGCTAAGCTTTACGGGAGAAGCTACAACTTCTTCTTTTTTCACAGTTTGAACCAAACTCTACTAGGCAGGGAAGGGGAGTATGACAGATGCTTATCGAGAGGGCTTCGTGTGGCGGCGGCCTGGGAGTGGCGGCAGCGCATTATGGGGGGGAGAGAGAAAGTGATGGGGGAAAAAGATAGACAGAATGTGGTGTAGTGGCTTGATCTTGGGTGGCTGGTTTGAATTGAACTCGTGGCTTCCTCTCCCATGTGGTGTTCTCAGTGGTTTGAACTCTTCAAGTGGCACCTTTGGTGGACTTAGGTGGAGGCAGGAATATCTATGAAGTAGAGGAGTTGTATTGGCCTTTATTCAGTGATACGTGCATGGGAGTGGAGGAGCTTGGCATGGAGATCTCAGTTTCACGTGGGCTAGGCGGTGCAAACATGGTGGAACTCTACAGGAAGGTGGCAGCTGCTTGGTAGTACAACCAAGACTCATGGTGGGGGAAACGAAGTGCTCTATTTTGATGAGCAAAAACAAGGGCTTTCGTGCATGGGTTGGGGCCGTGTGTGGTGATTTTCGTTTAGTGTTGGTGAGGTCCCTTGGAGGGCTTGCTGTCCAGCTTCATACGTTGTTGATGGTGGTGCATGAGGGTGGTGGATGGTCATGCGAGGGCTGGTGGCTTGGTGCAAAGTGGTCTGTGGAGCTGTGTAGTGGCTAAGCAAGGGATGCTACTGTTTTGTTTGGGCTAGGCAATGGTTGGTGTCTTCCATCATGCATGGGGTCTCATTTGTGGTAGTGGCTATCACACGATAGTTTTGAGTGGGGGGTAGGGCTCATGGTGTGGAGGAGTTTTTGGCAGTAGGGTGGTTCTCAGTTGTTTTTTTTTTTTTTTTGACAAGGGTAGGAGGCTAGGGGGGCTGTTGCAGCTCTGAAAAACCTTAGGATGAATGAATAGCAGTACGTGCAAGAGGTTGTGCATGAAGTGTATAAATACATGTAGAAACATGCATGTTGTGACTAACGGAAAGAGGCGTGCAAGATGGGGAGTTTTTTTTTATTATTAAACAAACTGCACATTGGGTCTCCCAATTTACAGCAAACGGGCGTGGTACCTAGGGTGACCGAGTAAAGCTCATTTCAAATATTTGAGCCCACGTTTTGGGTAGTATATAAAATTAATAAAAATATATTTTTTCCCTGAATTTTGGGCCTAAACTCATCGTTAAAAATATATATTTGTTCCATAAATTTTCTCGGCCCATAAAATGATTTTCCATCTTACCCAAAAATATTTTAAGGAAATTGTTAAAATAGCAAGCCCATTAAAAAAATCCGATATCCGCCAAAATACAATTTGATCCTGCAATCAATATAAAATAATACTTAAAAATTAATTGAGCTCTTCATACGTATAAATCCAAAAACAAAAATTTTACAAAACAGCTTAGTGCTGAACCCGGGTGTTACAATTTGTGCATAATTAAATAGATTAGTTGAGCAGGTTATACATGTTAGACAAGCATTTATGTTACAAATTAGCAGTTGTTATGTGAGTGGGCAAATAGGGGCATTTTGGGATTAGAGTGATTGAATTAGGCATCTTATGGGCTTGATAAATATGTATTGATTTTAGGCTCAAAGTCACGTGCAAGTAGGTTACACACTAAACAAATTGACACAACCCAACTCAGAACACATATGCTGAGCTGAAACAAAATGGATGATGAAGGGAGAATGAGTAGAAGGTTCTAGATGTCAACAAGGAATGGAGGAAATCTGTTATGCCAGCTGGACAAGAAGATGTACGTCAGAAGGCAGGCCCATTCTGTTGGGGGGAATATATCAGAAGGCAGGGCCATTTTATTGGGATATTCTGCAGTTTTTCAGTTTTCATTTTTTTTCTTCTATTCTCGCTGCCTTTACTTTCTGCTATGGATGTTCTGGATTTTTTATTGGATTTCTATAAAGACCATGGAAAGCTAGGCTCTCAACCTGTGCTACGGGGTTATGGATTCTTTTGTTTCAAACTACAGATTAAAGTAATTTCAGTATGGTAAATTCCATTCTATAGTTTTGCAAGTTGATTTTTTAAAAAAGTAAAACTAGTGACTCTTGTTCTTGTTCTGTTGTTGACGCAAGGCACAGCAGAATCTTGGTAATCTTTTCATGGTTTCTCACGGTTGGTGTTTCATGATAAATTCATTTGCATTCTATATATACTTAGGATTGGTGAAATCTAGGTTTAATTTCTTCATTTTCCGATTGTTAATGCTTGGACTGATTTGAAAATTGAGTAATAGAGTCTGAAGAATTAATCAGAGTTTGGAATAGGAGGAGACATACTCATAGTTCAAGTGTTTAATACTTTGCTTCATAGGTGTTCATTTTTCTCACTTCTTTTTATTCGACAAGCAACTAGAGAACCACTACTACTTAATTTTCAAACTCTTTCACCCAAAAATCAAAACCATCCTTTTCATTAGTATACACCACATCATTACATAAACATTGTCTTTATTGTTTCTCTCTGTACCTATATAAACAGCTCTTTTACAATCAAAATCCCCACACAAACGCAACTCATTACATTTATGCTCTGCATGAATATCGTTGTTCCTATGAAAATGACCTTGGATTTATCCTCGTATACAACATGACTGCTTCTATGTTTGGAAGTAATGTTTGCAGCTCATCAAGTTTTTGGCGCCATTGTCGAGGATAGCTGGTGTTTATCAGAGCATTTATTTACTGCTGAGAGGACGTTTATGGTGCTATGAACCTCTTCACAGCTTGGGTGACATATGATCTTTTTCATTTTATTTGTTTACTTTTCAATTTCTTTTATTTTATGCTCTTGTTTGTATGTCTGGATGGACTAGAGATCACACATCTCGGCTAGTTAGGGTAGAATCACTAACATCTTCCAATTTTGCATCAATTTCACTTGAATCATCATTTGACATTCATAGCATCATTGTTGAAAATGAGCATCATGACAGGAAAATGGTAAATCAGAACAGGACAGTTAGAGATTATTTACATCCTATCAGAACTAGCACGCCCTCATGCATAATCCAACTATTGAATGCAAACAACTTTAATTTCAAACCTAGAATGATTCCTTTGATTCCACATTTTCATGTAATGGAATCCGAGAACCCTTATCTGCATATCAAAGAGTTTGAAGAGGTTTGTTCTACATTCATGGACCAGACCTACACTGAAGAGGTTATTAGACTAAAATTGTTTCCATTTTCCTTGAAAGACATAGTTAAAACATGGTTGGATTCATTAAGACCTAGATCCATAGGCACATGGCAGGAAATGCAAACTGAATTTTTGAAAAAATTCTTTCCAATACACAGGACAAATGCACTTAAAAAATAGATTATGAATTTTACCCACAAAGATCCTGAAACTTTTTATCAAAGCTAGGTAAAGGTTCAATGATATTTTAAATACTTGTCCTCACCATAGTTATGAAGATTGGCGTGTGGTCAATTTCTTTTATGAAAGCTTGACACCCAAAATGCGCCAATTTGTAAAGACCATGTGCAATTGAGAGTTTTCCAACAAAGAACTTGAAGAAGCATTTGACTATTTTTATTACTTAGCTGAAAATGATGAATCTTCGGACATTGCTGATATGTATGATATGTCTAGGCATGTTGAGTCTTGTCATGGTAAATACACTTTAAAAAAAGATGATGATTTGCGTGCTAAGTTAACTTTGTTATCTAGAAAAATGGAAGCAATGGAGTTGAAAAAAGTGAATGAAGTGTATGTTGTCCCTAAAATCTCTTAGAAGTGTGGCATATGTGAGGATCATGGGCATTCAACTAATGAATGTCCCACGATCCCACCTTTCAAAGAAGTGTTATTAGACCAATCTAATGTTATAAACATGGTACCTAAACCATATTCTGATCTCTACTTTAACACTTACAATTCAGGATGGAGAAGCCACCCAAATTTCAATTAAAAAAGTTACCAGAGTGCAGCTCCAACAACCTTAGCTCTAGAACCCTTTCAACTTACAAAACAGGCACCTTTAATGCAAAAAGGGGGACTTGAGGTTACGATTCAACAAATGGCAACTACTTTGCAACAGTTCATGCAAGGGCAAGCAATAATCAACAACCAGAATTCTCAAGCAATAAATGACATCCGAAACACACTTACAAAGATGACCACTGCGCTAAGCTCCCAAGAGAAAGGAAAATTTCCTACACAACCACAACCAAATCCACAAGGTCAGCTAGCTCAAGAAACAACTGAGAGTTCAAACATCAGACAAGCTAAGGCTATTACTACTTTAAGAAATGGTAGAGTAGTAAACATTCTAGCTCAAGGTCCAGACAAGGCTGGTAAGGTCTCTAAACTTGCTCAAAATGAGGTTGAATAGAGTGAAACCAAAGCAAAAAATTCATGCCCTGTACCTGCACCTTTCCCTTAATGGTTGGCCCCTCAACATAAAGACAAACACCAATCTAAAATTTTAGAAATATTCAAGCAAGTTAAGATTAACATCCATTTGCTAGATGCTATTCAACAAATTCCTACCTATGCTAAATTTCTAAAGTATTTATGTACTGTTCAAAGGAAATTAAATGAACAATACTCCCATCAAATTATAAAGATCCAGGTTCACCTACAATTGCTTGTGTTAGAGGAAGTTCAAAAATTGGTCAGGCATTATTGGATCTTGGTTCAAGTATGAATTTACTGCCTTATAATGTATATGAACAGCTTGGTTTGGGGGCATTGAAACCAACTCCAATCATTTTACAACTAGCTGACAGATCGATTAAAATGCCAATAGGGGTTGTTGAAGATGTTTTAGTTCAAGTAGATAAATTTTTTTACCCCGTAGATTTTGTAGTATTAGATGTTCACTTGACACCAAAATCCTCTTTTCAAGCACCTATGATTCTTGGCAGACCTTTTCTTGCTACTTCAAATGCTTTGATCAATTGCAGGAATGGTATTTTAAAATTGAGTTTTGGGAACATACCCCTAGAACTAAACATTTTTAATATTTGTAGGCAACCTCAAGATTTGGAAGATATACAAGAAGTTAATTTGTTGAAAAATTTCCTTGAGGAATAGACCTATTTGGCATATCAGCGCACCAGCCTGCAATTTGAATTAGAAGCTATTTGTGACCTCATTGACACATCCACTGATGATCCTTCTATTTTTCTGACAGAAAGTAAATCTGAAGCTAAATGGAGGCCTAAAGTTGAGCAGCTCCCACCATTGACAACAAGTTTGAAGCCTTCAGCAAATGAAACTCCAAGATTAGACCTGAAACCATTACCTTCAAACTTAAAGTATACATTTTTGGGGCTTGACAACACATTTCCAGTGGTAATTTCAACCCAGCTTACTCATGACCAAGAAGGTCAACTAATGGAAGTCTTGACATTAATGAACAAGAAACATCGAGTACAATATGTCTATATTGCTTTGGTGGCTCCATAACTCGTATGCTACAAAGTGGGGTGTCCATAACAATTCAAAAAAATAAGAAAAAGAAAAGCAGGGAATCATGAACAGACTTATTCCAAATTAAAAAAACAAATTACAAATTTTGTTTTGTTTTCTAACTCACAATGGAGTCATTAAAGGAATATACAACAAAATATTGAAAGCTATATATAAAAGAACACCCCTTGTTCGCCAGCTGTAGAAGGGGAAGAATCTTAGACTGTCTGCTACACCACTTAGTTGTGTCGAGTTCACCACCTGTCTTTTCTTGTTGGTTACCTTCTTACTGTACACAAATTTTAATACAGTTTAATTTGAGAAGAACACAATGCAGCTTTTGTCAAAATAAAGGCAAGTTTAATTGAAAATTAATACCAAAAATTTGCATTTTGTACTTTTTATATTCATGGGAGGAGAGAAGAGCAATGAAGTTATTAACTTGTGATGAAAAGGGTATGATGAACTAAAACTACGAGTGTCAAATCGTGTTAACGGGTCATGTTCGTATCATGTTAAGGCATGTATATTATACTATATAGGTCAACTCGAATACGACACATTAAACTTATCGTGTCAAAATCTCAAACCCTAACACGACCTATTAATATAACGGGTTGACATGACACAACCCGTTTTGACCTGTTAATAAAAACTACGAAATAGATTAACACGACCCGACCCGATCTGTTTCAACCTGTTTATGTAAATTTATTGAATAGATCCAAAACTAACCCGTTTGACCTGATTAAGTTTAGCATAATTTTATATAAATATTAAAATCACAATATCTTTAAAAAAATATATAAATCTAACTATAAGTCCAAAATTACAATTCAAACAATAAAATATCAAAATTAAAATTTCAACAATTTTATTTTTAAGTATAAAGGTATAATTGTAACTTTAATTTTCTTAACGAGTCATAATATGTCAAAATGAGTTGACCCGTTATAAACTCATTAAGTAATTGTGTACAAACGGGTCAATCTATTTTGACTTGAACCCGTTAAGATTAAACCTAAACTCGTTATTATTGTGTCCTATTCGTGTTGATTAACAAGTTGTATCAGATATTACCACCTCTAATTAAACAATCAGTACTATTTCTCACCTTCCTGAAAATATACAGCTCCCATGACCTGCAAATAAATTCCCCACAAGGGAAGGAAAAGTAATAAAAAAAAAGAAAAAAAAGGAAAGATTATATTCATATATAAATTACAAAATCAATCAGGAGAAAATGTACTAATGTGTGGAGCCCATTTGGCCTAAGGCAATCTCTAGTAGATAGATACGAGTCAATAATGCATGCTCATGTAATGGAATCCTGTCTGCAGTGATACATATGGCAAGAAAGCAGTCATTCAGACTGCGACTGTTGGCCAGGACAACATTTCCGGAATCTTTTGGATTGCCACTGTGCCAGGGTACAATGGAATTCACAGAGGAATCAATTAGCTTCGTTGAGATGAGATAAGTGGAAAATTAAAAAATTAAATAAAATATTATTATAAAATATTTTTTAATATTATATTTATTTTGAGATTTAAAAAAGTTGAATTGTTTATTTTATTTTATATGAAAATTTAAAAAAATTGTAATGATGAGACAAAAGATTTTTAAAATTTTTAAAATTTGACCTTAAAAACAAACAAGGTATTAATGTCCAGGAGAGAAAATCGTTGTTCACGGTTTCAATTAGGAAATGCAATTATCAAGGCCTTTTTTCCCACATTCCAATCACATAAGGAGACAACCGTGCCTCAGCCAGGTGGGTCCACACATCACTCGCTCACCTGAGTTATCAGAGTGATTGATGACTTTTGACCGGTGAGTTCTCCGTGATTGAAGCCGTGGAGTTTGTGATGTTGTCTGTTTTACTCCATTGGAATGGAATTGGCCAATAAAGCAACCAAAACTATAACTCCAATAAAGCAATCAAAACTACAAGTTTTGTTTTTTTCAAGGTTTTTACTAAACTAGACAATGAGACAATTAGCCACGAATGACACCTAGGTGACGCAGAACGAGTCGAATTGCAGCAGGAAATCACAGATTATAGAAAGAAGAACAGTGGCTGGCTTATTACATTGAATCCAAAGACTATCTCAAACACCCAAGTTGTATGAAATCCATATATGATTAAAAACTTACTTGGGTCAGTGGTGGTGACCATGGCCACACCCTTGAAGTCACAAGAACCAGCAGACTTCCCTTCCATCTGATAATAGCTATCAAACGCATAAGAAGCGTGACCCTTTACAGTGTTAGGCTGGTAGCAATCCTCCCCTGGCTGAATCTCCGAGCAATTCGCCCGCCCCGGTCCGCACGCCCAATCCAAAGCCGCCTGCAGCGTCTTCGGCTCCATTCCATCCATTGCCACACAGTACGTCTGGTTCGTCGTGTCGTTGGCCAGAAAAGACCCACTTCCCGAAACGTGAAGCAAGTACACCGGGGTGGAATTCGCATAAAACAACCCCCAATTCGCCTCCGAAACCGGCGGGGACCTCAGGTCTTCATTGAACAACTCGTATATATACACACTGGAAGTGATCTCCGGGTGCAAAGGGGTTCCTTTACGGTCAAGAATATGCCTGATCAGGTTCGAATTATATGTATCAGCATTCTCAACTGTGGCATAAGGCTCTTTAGAATCACCCTTTGAAGGCCAACCGCTCTCGGTGACGAGGACCTGAACGTCAGTGACATTGAGGTTCTTCATTGAGAAATAGGCCGCGTCAATCATGGCATCCAGCACGTTGGTATAGTGAAGCAGAGTATTTGGATCAACCATTTCTTTAGCGGCTGTCAAGGGTTTAAACAGAGAATTGTCCAGTGGAACCACACCTTTGTTCTGCATAAACACATAGTAAGGATAAAGGTTCATCATCAAAGGGGACCCAGTTCTTGAAAGGAACTGAAGCAGAGGAAGGATAGCAGAGCTCAAGCTCTGGTTAAAAAAAGCTTGCGAAGGTGGGAAAGGATCAAGAACTATCGAGGCGGCGTGTGGGCTCGAAATCTTGATCCTGGTGTGAAGGTTTGCCGCGACTAAAGCGCTGTAGAGGGACTCTATGGCCGGAAGAAGGAGAGGAGCTGAGGAGTGCACGGTGGTCAAGACCTCGTCGCCGACAGCAATGGCGGAGATGAGGGTATCTGGAAAGAAACTGACGACATTTCGGCCGACCCAGGCGGCGGCGGTGGCATTGGAGGAGCCAATAGCGAGGAGCTGATTGTTGGGGACGCTGATGACAACGCGGATGTTGGTGTGAGCCAGAGCCTTGAGGAGGTCAGGGTAGGCATCGTAGAGGCGGACGTGGCTGATCTTTTGGAGTTGGAGGAAAGATACAATGGCTGAAGGTGACGGTAGATTTGAAACATCAGTACCAATGTTCACACCCACGAAGGGTTCGGTGCCTGTGCCTTGTGCCTTGTGCTGCTGCTTGATTCGTTGGAATCCTACTGGTTTAGCTGCAACACAGAACGTAAAGAACTAAAGATAAATGTACAAATTGGTGGTTCTTCTTTATTTTTCAGTTGTGTTTATTTTACCTTGGGAGACCGGGGAAAGTATTATCAAGATGGAGAAGATGGTGAGGAGGGTGATCTTAGAGGCTGCCATTATGGAAGAGGAGCTTCAGCTTTACTTCCTCACCCACTGCTGCTGGTTCAGCTATAGATCCTTGCATTATCTTCAAAAGACTTCTTTTTTTCTTTGTGTCTTGGATTCTTTTGTTTGACTGTGTTTTATTTGGCGTCTAGAGAGAGGTCTGAAGTCTGACAGATCCCGAGAGATCTACAGTGTGAAGGAAGGAAAGTGAAGACATTACTCAAAGGAGGCAGTGCTGGTTTGGGTTCTCTCAACTTTTTGGTTTCCCTAAAGATGTCCGACAGTTTTAACGACACTTATTTCTTTTTGATTGAATTCCTAGGAATAACCTCATGAACTGTGGCCGAAAGTTAGTACCATGTGGCATAGGAGCTGAGCTGAGCAGCGCAGCACCATTTTTCAAACCCCACGAAGGCATTCCAATTTCCAAATTCTAAGGTTTGAAGGCTAGAAATTGATGTCAATTTATTGAACATCTATTCAGGTAACATTAAATGCTTAATAAATATCATAAAACTTACTTTATATATCTATCTCTTTCACTCTAAACTTTAAAGTTCGGACATAAACTATAAAGAATCTAAATCGGCATAGACCTTCGACTTTCAAAGTTGGAATAGGTATATATTTGATTTGTAGGAAAAAGTTATAATATAAAGAAGATCATACAATGTAAACAAGGTAAAAGATGTATTTTCTATGCCAACTTACAAACATTTTTTTTAAATAATAATTAATTAATTAATTATAACCTCCCTCAATTCATTTCATCATGACCATTGAACCGCTTTTAGTTCATGAGTGGGCATGAATAAGTAGAGTTGCTCAACGGTCAACACCATTTTGACAAAGAGCAATTTAGAGGACAGAAAAAACACAAGTATACTTTCATTTTGCACAAGAATAAAAAAAAAAAAAAGTATGGGTTAGTGCTAACCACACGGAATTATGATTACTAGTAGGGCAACACATGAAAAGTATAGGTTAATTCATATTTTGCTGAAGTGGGCCTTTGATGTTTTGTCTTTTTTCACTTTTTTGCACCAATATAAGTAAGGAGGAATTTTCCTAGTCAACTACTATTCGCTCGGGAGGAATTTTTCTCGTCAACTACTATTCGCTCTCAAACTTTCACACCTACAACTTTTTTTTATAAGATATGGAGTAATGAATAATGACTGATGAGAAGAATTTTTCATAAGTAAGTACGAGTGCCAGAAACTCTAGGGTTGCGAGAAATAATGCAATAGTATTAGCAGTGTTATCATCATAAAAGTAAATTTACAAATTGACGTAATTTTATGTGATATGTTAAATGATTTTACAATAAAAATAATCTTATAATTTGACATATCACAATCAAATACCGTTAATTTATAAATTTATTTTTATAAAATTACTTGTTTGTAACTAAAATATTCCTTAATAGTATCTACTGTACAAAAACTGAGACAGATACGAAGCATCAAGAGTTGTACTAAAATTAAGATGCATGAAGACACTGCCAGCCAGCAGCATACAAAATCCAGAGTAGCTGAGGTAACATAACCTGCAACCGGTCACGAGCATAAATAGGGCTAAATGAAAATGTGGGTCAGTTCTCAGTACTCCCTACAGGCAGTACTCATGTCAAATAAGAAAGGTTTGAATTTTTTTCTTTAGCTAAAGGCTGAGCATGATAGGCAATAAATTAAAGGGCCCCTTGATTGGAAGAATATTTTGAGCATAATTGCACACACAACCATCTATCTTAATTAATAAATAGAAATATTTTAATTATAAAGAAATTTTACAAAAATAAACATTCAAACTCACCAAATTATTTTAATTTAAAATTTTATTTTTGTGTGATATCTTTGGCGGTAGAACTTCTCATTAATAAATTAACATGTCGCGAGAGATTTTTTGTAATCAATTTTGGTAATACAAAGTTCAAAACTTAATGAGTTTAAGGTGGGTGGCTACTAAGAATGGAGCCTCTAATATGCTGCTCAACCACTTCAACAGCCACCAGGTTGCTTAACTGCACTATCATTGCGATTGCAACTTCAAAATACGAATGCTTTTTCCAGAAGAAAATTTAACTTGAAGTAACAGTTTCGGGAGTGTTGAGTTTAATTTTTTCCTTATAAAAAGTTATAATTAGTGAAAGAGAAACTCGTGTTGCGACTACCTGGGGGAACCCCGAGTAACCAGCGTCCACGTTGAAACAAATCGCAGCATTTCCTCCCTGAAGAATTGAATTTCCTGCCTCCCGAAGAGTTGCTCCCAACATCTTCAACCCGTAAGAAAACGAAAGTCCCTCCCGAAGAACAGACGACAACAATGATGCAGCTTCCTCATTTGGAGGTTCTTCTTCTCATCTTCTTCTTCGCATGTCCTAAACCTCCCTTAACCTACTATGGTTCCTATATCATCTTCCTCAGACCCATTTCCCAATTCCATCTTGTAGATCCAGAGCATTCGTTATCTCCAGACCCTATAATCAACACCTGGAAACTCATGGACAGCCAGTTTCTTCGATTTTTGACCCCCCAATCGCCATCCCAAACAAACCCAATTCGTACAAGCTATTATTTAGACCGATAATACATAAAATGGAAAGGAATGAGCTGTTGAGTAATGTTGCCTCTCCCTTTCTCTAATCTATGTTGTTTGGGACTCTATAAGGACACTTTGTTAGGAGGTCGAATTCAAACACAAATGGCCAAAAAAACTCTAGAAATTGAGACTATTTTGTTGGACTCCATGGTAGCATAGAAGTGTGAGGCAAAAATTTTGTTGGATTCAAAGTTCAAAGTGACATACGTTGTATATTTTTGGTTTAAGCCTTCATTGTCTTCTCTTCTTCATCCATGATCTTCTTTCATTTATAAGTAAAAGAGGCTCTATTATTTGGTCATGCACAAGACTCGAATCTCCCTCAGCCTTCAACCCTCAAAATCACGTAGCTGTCAACTTCCAAGCATCTTTGAGAGGCCCAGTTTGCAAGCAAACTTCTCTTCTTGAAATTCTAAGCACATCCGTTTCCCTTTTTTTTTTTAATATATCAATTGTGAAGGCTGAAGCTGGTTTCCTTTTTCTATTTCTTGGTAGAGAAATGCTTCAAAGTCCTACGAAATCTAGGTTGTGGCCTCACACGAACTGTTTCAATGTTCTAAATGTTATTTAAGCAGTTCAACACAGATTTCGTGATTAGCCCTTGCTTTAGAACATTGAAGCACTTAACCTGTCCTCCCACTAATTTCTTAAGGGTCCAACAATGACTCTACTTTACATTCGAAATGTTGTTTGCTTCAAAGAAGCATCTGGTCTGGAACTCGATGGAAGAAGGTTGTACTTTGGCCTCTCTTTGTTTTTTCCTATTTCCTTTTTTGCTTTCTATTTCTCTTCCACGTAAGCTTTGCCACATAGCCGGTTGCACCCTGTTTGCGCATGCCGGTTGTACGTAGCAGTTTCGATTTTCTTGTCCACGTAAAATTATGTTTACAATTTTTTTTTTTTGTGGAAAATTCTTAAATAATAAAGTTCTACTATATATAGTCACTTTTACGTACTCCTTACGCATTTCATACACACTCCACTGATTTGATTGATCAAAGTAATTATTTTATATTAAAAAAAGTAACGCATCAATCACATTAGTAGAGTGTCAAGTGCGCAAAGAACACAAAAGTGACTACATAGAGTTTTTGTTTACCTATTTCCCTTTGCAAGTAGAATAATGATATATGTTATTACAGAATGAAGTTGGAAGATCTTGGAAATGAAATTTGTTTGTATTGATTGAAAAAATTGTTTCAAACAATTACAAAGACAGCTTTTTATAGATCAAGAAAGCTAACTAAAGGTTAACTAACCTAACTAGCTCATAGTTGAGTTAGTATGATGACGTATGCAAAGTATATAAATTGTGCTATTATATAAAGGGATTACAATCTTAATAAGCCCCTTCAAGATGATTGAGTGTATGCTTAAATACACCCATCTTGGACATCAAAGAACAAAAAAGATCAAATACAAGTAGCTTATCAAGGAGATCAGCAACTTGATTTTCAAATTCAATGTGCAAAGTACAAATGATACCTTCTTGAACTTTGTCTCGAATAAGATGATAATCTAATTCTATATTTCGTTCTCTCATAAAATACAGGATTAGCAGCAATATGAAGGGATGCTTGATTGTCACAAAAAAAGTAAGACAGCTTTATCATGATCAACAAACAAGTCTTGAATCAAATAAAGAATCCAAGTGGATTCACATACAGCTAAAGTCATGGATTTATATTCAGTTTTAGCAGATGATCTAGATACAACATGTTGTTTCTTTGATTTTCAGGAAATCAAAGAGTCACCAAGAAACATACATTGACTTGAAACAGAGCGTCTAGTATCAGGGAAATTGGCCCAATCCGAATCTATAAATGCCTTTGGATGTAAAGAAGATAAAGTTGAAAAAATGATTTCTTGACTAGAGAACCTTTGAGGTGTCGTAAAATTCTACAAGCAACTTGAAGTTCAGGAACAATGAGGGAAATCCAAAAACTGACTGAGATGATGTACAGAGAAAATAATGTCAGATATGGTGAGTGTTAAATATAATAATCAACCAATCAACCTTCAATAGAAAGGATTCTCAAGTAAAATACCATCAGACTTGCAAAGCATGAAATGAGAATCTATAGGAGTAGACATTGGTTTAGAGCTGAGAGAGCCAGTATTAGAAAGAATTTGTAAGGCATATTTTCTCTAGCAAATATAAATTATTTTCTTGGATGGGAACTATCTAATTCCCTAAAAATACTTGAGCTACACTAAATCCTTAACTTTAAATTCTGCATGAAGTTATTGCTTAAGAGCAGTGACTGAATCTAACATATTACAAAAATGTTTAAGTGGCAACTTTCCTTTTTTGTTTTATTATTATTATTATTATTATTATTGAAAAGGAGGGTGGCACCTTCGAAACTTTATTAAATAATCTTCAGTTTTAAAGGAGGGAAACCATGATAACAACGCAAAACTAACTTATTAAAAAATCAATACAATAAGCATGACCATCAAACCTCAAATAAACCTATACACATTATCAAACTAATACTGAAGCTGAGGAAGACACAAATTTTCAATTTTCAAATATCCTCTTAATAGCTAAGGAATATCCTCATAAACCTCCCAATGAGCTGACAATCCTCCTGTACCTATTTTTGCAAGATAATCCGCTGAAGAGTTTCCTTTCCGATATATATGTTGAAACTGCACATTCATCACACTCAAAAAATTTTGAATTTCATCCCAAAAATCTTTCAAATACCATACCGAGTATCTCTTATCAAACAGTCATTTCATATCTAACATAGGATCCATCTTAGTATCAATATTAAGAAAATCAAAGGATTTTGCAAACCTCAAACCATCCAATAATCCTAATAATTTCACTTTATTATTTGTACCTTCGCCAAAATGATTAGAAAAAGCAGCAAAAATTTTTTCTATGATGATCACGAAAAACTCCACCACCGCCCATGACACCTAGGTTGCCAATACAACCTCCATCTATATTTACTTTTATTCGGCCAGTAGTTGGAGGATACCATTGAACTAACAAATGCAACTTAGAAGGCACTTGCTTGAATGGCACCGCTAGCAAAGTCAGAAACTCTTGATCACGACACGTTAACACCTCCTGTTCTTTGATTTTTTGCGCAAACCAACCAATGTAGTGTCTTACTCTAGCCCAAACCGATTGCACTAGTTCACACAACTCTTCCATTCTAGCTTTACGTCTTCTATTCCACAAACATCATATAACAATACATGGTAAGATGCCAAATAACGAGCCAACTTTTGAAGAGTTTTTTGCTTTATGAAACCAACATTCCACTATATCACGTCATCCCCTTTCCTCTCATGGACAGCAAACCCGCACAATTAAAGGCTTTTTCTCAAATCATTTCGGCAAACTCACCTTTTGCCATGACATGATTTAAATCCTCATACTCCCCTAAGTCACAACAGTTGCATCTCAAGACAATAGGAATTTCTAATTTTCAAACATTATAATCCAGACTCTTAACGCATTTAGAAATGCTTTTCATACCATCCCCAAAATTTTTTTTTAGTAGAGAAGTATGCCACACCCACTTAGAACATACAACCACATGATCTAGAATTCTCAAACAAGACCAAGCACTCTTTGTTGTAAACTTCCCTTCAATATTTTTAGTGCACATCAAAATATCCTCACCTCCCTTATATTGTCCCAAATTTTGCATAATAAACTTATCAGCACCAACCAGCCAAGAAAGCAAAGCAACATCCCCATCATTTTCAAGTTTGCATTCCTGAATCAAAATCTTTGGAAATGGGCACACCTTATTGGTTAGAGGTCCCTCATCGGACTATTTATCATACCAAAAGGAAATTCTCATCCCTTATTTTCTAAGTAGAATAATTTAAACACCTTGTTTATACTCTACCACAAAAAATTTCTTGGTTAGTGGCAACTTTCCTTGTTTATTCATTAGGAGTCCAAAAAATGTTACAATAATGTGTAGTGTAAACTGTATCACAAAGTGATGATATGAGCCTAACCCCATTTTTTTTTCTTTTTTAATATTTTCCTTGGTTAGACGAGAAAATCCGATATCATGAATTGTTTGATACCATCGGGAGCCCTAATGTCTTCCACTGAAGCACAAGATGAACACTAAACTTCCAAAATTGCATATTACAAGCGACTCTTACACCAATAACAACAAAAAAATAAAAATGAAAACGGATACCAACAATATACAAAGACACTACTCTCCTAATACTATTGGCACGTAATGAGTACCACTTTTGCTGCGATGGAAAAAGCAAAACTTATTTTTACCTTCCCCCTAAAACGTACCTACACGTGAAAATGAACTTAAAAAGTCTTGATCGACTTTTTTAACACATTCCATCACCGAAGAGCATTGACAAAAGCCATCAAGGATTCAACGTCCCTCTTCTCGGAAGGATACTTTATTGGCCGACAAGAACCTTTGGGGAAGCAAAGTATTGTGGGGAAGCTTCCTAGTTGCAGTTCTCGCTGGGCATACTCCTTATGCTCCCCGTCTGCCCTGAACTTTCCCACCTTCACCCCCGTCCCTGCTAATTTCTCAGCCAACTCAACGCATGAGGCTTCCATTGCCTGTTCACAATCCACACAAAAAATCCGATGATCAGAGTAGTTCAGAAAACGTCGGAAACAGTAAATTCAGAAATTTCTGTGAAATTATT
>QEOT01009438.1:17033-46704 GCA_003123785.1 Pterocarya stenoptera
TCTGGGTTTAGCCTCCCAGTGTCCAGGCTGAAGACTCTATACGGTCTACCGGTTAGATGTGCATACTCAATCAGAGCAACATCTTCAGCACCACTGAAAAAAAAATAGACTTGTTACTAAGCCGGTCGCCTCCATGGGCAAAAGGTCAAATCCACAAATCTACCCAGAGAATGGTCTTATAAAGACAAGGATTAGATATAGGTCTAAAACCTGAGACGCAACCTACGAACAAAATCAAGCCACAAGATTGGAGAGAATCCTAGTAGAATTACAGATTTCAATATGGCCGCAACAAGCAACTTTCACGAGCCCCTCAATCAATTTTATAATGATTACTCTCTGTTTATTTATTCCCCATAAACCCGCATCACCATTTGAATCAGCGAGAATTTGTGGATCGATTATGTTTGGAAGATGAGATGAGAATTTTGTGTTTTGTTTTAAAATTTAAAATATTATTTTTTAGTTTTGAGATTTGAAAAAATTGAATTAGAATTTGAAAAAGTTATATTGGGATTTGAAAAAGTTGAATTATTTATTATATTTTGTTTGGGGATTTGAAAAAGTATAAAGATGAGATGAGATGAAGATAAAAATTTTGAGTGAGATAACTTTTCCAAACATAACCTAAATGGTGCGTGCTAGAATTTATGAAATTCCGTGATCACAGGGTTCTAGAAACTCTAGTTAGTATTTTGAATAAAAAATGTATGTTTACCACATCAGTATGTAACTTTGCGAATTATTACGGTATATATTCTTAGAAAACAATGAGTATTTGTCAACATAGTGGCACCTTTTAAATTTCCCCCTCAACCTCTGGTATTATATCACACATTATATTCAATTATCCCCTCCACACAAAACGGACATGCGTTACGATAATCTCGCATATTCAGCAATACATTCACATTCAGCTGGATATGGTAATCGAATAACCCATTGTAGACCACTAACTAAAAAGTCGTTAATTTGAATTGAATAGTAACAATTAGAGAAAAAGAAAGCTACCTGAACGCAATTGCAATGTCGTTGCCGAACTTCTCAAGGGCGTTGTCGATAATCTCTAGAGGGGAAGCATTTTCAAGCTCTTTAGCTAATCGCTCATAGTCCTCCACCTCTACCTTCTCCACCACTTCTGCACGATTCAAATACAAAACCGAAACAATGAGTTTCTGTACAAACCACCATTATGATTACTTTAATCATCAATTGATAGCCGCTGACGCACAAACTTACCAGGGGCAGCAATCGTTGCCGCAAGAGGGACAATCGAGTCATTCCGTTTAGGTTCGGCGTTGACCGGCTTGACCGAGCACCGTCTTTGGGAGAAGTTCACAGCTCGGGATAGAGAATGAGTGCGGTCCCGATCCAATAGTCGGAACGAACCGATTTGTGGAGCTGAAAATCCAAACACAAAAAAAAAAAAAACGAGAGTTCAGTTACAGATAACGAGAAACCCAAATGCAACGTAAACGAACAAAATCTAACGGCCTTGGAGATTCAGGAAAATAAAAGGAAATGAAATTGAATTATAGTAAAATCACCTTTGAGCTCAGAAGAAGAAGAGTAAAATGGGAAGCTAGAACCAGAAACTGCGGTGGATGCAGAAGAAGAAGAAGAAGCAAAAGCGAGCGCCATCTCTGAATTCTCTCTATCTCTCTCTCTCTGTTTTCGACCTGTTCTCGTCGGACGTCGAAATTCAGGATTAAATAAGAACCTGAGAAGAGGGCGCCCTTTCTAGGTTCATTGAACCTAGACGGAAATCCGTACTGCAGCAGCCTCTGTCCTCGTGCTTACGTGGCGTATTTTCATTGGGTTGAGCCCTACCGCGTCGCTCAGCGATTTCGTCACGTCGCGAGCCCAGTTAGACCCCTTGGTTGAGCATCGGGTCACGCCTCTCTCTTCCTCCCTCCCTCCCTCATCTCTATTAATGACGTGGTCAACTTCGGAGAGCTTCTTGCCGCTTTCCTCCGTCGCGCATAATTATTTGTTAATGACCTGATTACATGGAAAATCCTGGACCCTACACGTGGACTTTGTTCAAGTCCAGATCTTCCCGAGTTAAAGTCCACATGTTGGATCCTCTTTATTAGCCTCCCATTTTTATATGGCTCATAAAGGAGATGGAAATATGCGATTTTGGAAGGACATGAGAGGATCGAGAATTTCTTAGAAGGGTTTTGATTATATATTCATTATTACAACTATATATCATGCTAAAATAAATATGTTTTAGAGTTATGCTACAAATTAATAATTGTTCACATCACATATCTCACACCCATAATTTTTTTATAGGATACGATGATATTTTTCATAAAATATTGGAGTGTTTTTCATAAGATGTAGAATGTGGAATGATGAATAATAATTGATAAAAAAAATTTTTCTATGTTTTATAACTTGAGAATTGAAATGTTGTAACATGTGTAACAACTTTTTCGAGAGCTTAATATCATCATTTATTTTAAATATTTTACATGTTATAAATGATCTTCAAGATTTCCTTTTATATGTATGGGATGATCGATAATATAAAGATGTGATACATGAATTAAAATGATCATATTGCATTGATAAATTTGAGAACTCAAAGAATTGATACATAGAGATGTAACAACTCTAATAAATATGTATGCATTTTACAGCATGATGATAATTGTTGGATTTATAAGAATGATTAAATTATTAACAAGTGAAATTAAAGGTTGAAACACCTTAGTATTAGCAGTAAATTAATGAGCAAATCTATATATGTTGTATCTACATATATATATATATTTCTTTTATTTTAGATTTTAAAATTCAAACAGTAATTTTAGGAGTTGTGATATGATGCAAGCATAAGATACATGTTATTCTTGAAAAAAATAAAATAAAAGAGAGGGAAAGAGATAGAGCTTGTATTAAACAAAAAAAAAAAAGATAGAGAGGAGATCAAGTTTAATATTTGGACAATGTTAGGCCGCCCAACTAGGGCGTGCTCCTATTGCTAGTTTGGATAGTGGAGACAATACTTCACAATTATTTATTATTTTATTATTATTTTTTATAAAATTTTTATTATTATTCATTACTATTCAATATTCTATCATTATTTTTTCACTATTATTCACATAATATCTAAAATCACCTTCATACCCAAATGTAACCTTAGTGTATATGAAACTTTTTTTTTCATTTTCTTTTAAATATTTTTTAACATATTTAATCATTAAAAAAAACATTATAACTTCACTTATAATCATTTTCTTCACCATTAAATAATAAAAAAAAAAACCAGCGATCAAATTGAAGAATACAAGTTGGGCGGCTGACTATCATTTTCCTTGATATTTTATATCCGAACATGACCTGACCAGGTATCATAATCATTAGTTTATTATAAAAATAAAAATAAAAAGCTGTGAGAGAACACCCATGTGATCATTCGAACCATACATGGTATTCAAAAGAACTTTACACGGCTTATTTTATTCAAAAGAACATCATAAACCCTTTTTTTTTCTTTTCTCTATTTCTTCATTTATTAGCTACTTTCTTTGTTCAATAACCAGAATTTATTTCCCAATAAACAACATATATTACGCATTCATTTCATTCCTACTGTTCATGTGATATTATTTATCAGTTTTTAGATTTTTTATTTTAAAAAATAAATATTTATTTAATAAAGAATATTACAAAAACATAATACAATATAAGTGTAGTATATAATATGTTGTGATTTTTTTTAACCTCTTTATAATTTTTGGCAAATATATTCTTGAGTACAAATATGCTTAATCATTAAAATTTATATTACATGAATATTTTAAAAATAATTGAAAGTATTATTTTTAGTGCTTTATCCAAATTGAATAATCATATTTTTAAGGAAATTATAAACAAATTACAATATTTAATTGTGATGTTTGAAATATGATATATAATTTACACTTTTTTTTATTGGGATAATAAAATTTAGATTAATGTCAGCACCAATCATTTGAGTTTTTAATGTGGAAATGGTGAATCTTAACCTCATATTGTGGCATCGAATCTCATGGTGGTGGTCCCTAACACTTTGTTTGAAAACGGTGTCGTGGTCGTCCACGTCCACGTCAAAATCACACCCTTTCTTGAGAGAGAGAAAAAGTAAACCCATCTTTTACATAAAATAAATTAAAATGTGTCTTGTTACTTTGCCGCCGCTGGTGTTCAATTTTTGTCCCGTTTAGTATAAATTATATATATTTTTTATTTTTTTAAAATATATTTAAATATTTTGTTTTAAAAAATATAAATATATTAATAGTCATTTTCTTGATTATTAAAAAAAAAAATTTAAAAATAAATAAATACATAAACAATTAAAATAATGAGACAAATTAAAGAGACATAATAGCATTATTCAATTTAAATTGAACAAGAAAACCATATATGCGCGTAAAGAAATTTATTTTTGTCTTTTTGCCATTTGTTGATATTTTTATTTCTTTAATTTTTAGAAAGTAGCAAAATCCAGCAAACAAGGCGAAGATGATTTATTCTTGTAGATAGTGATGGGTGAATATTATTTAAAATTAAAAAAATTATATAAAATGATTTAAGCCATTAACATTTGTGGTTGGTAGTCTTTTTGTTTACTCCAAAAGTAACTAAATATAATAAGACCAAGTTGAGAAGGTGAGGTAATCCTTTGTATTTGGACCCTATAGAACCTTTTTGGATCACGCGTTTGCAAAGAGTTAATTAGATTTTTAGTTTTTTTTATAATATCCTCCAATTTTCTCAAAATTTATAATGAAATCTTTCTAAACAATTTATTTATAATGAAAACTATCTAAACTTATCCAAGTACCCCTATGTATTCACGGAAATATCCATCAATTCACTTAAACAAATTTATTAGATCTCAATCTTGCAATTATTTAATCAAATGAACATATAAAGTAAATAAATAAATTGCATGACACAACGATTGGTGACGAAGAGAAACATTTTAAAGAATTATTTAAAAGTAAAACCTTACGGGATAACCAAATCCAGAAAAGTCAATTTTATTATTTGAAAATCAAATTACAAGTAAGTTCTCAATTACAAGTAGCAACTAGAACCTCTTGCGATATTCAAATATTGTCTTTTCTCCTGAAACTCTAGTAGCTGAAATCCAATCAACAATCCTCCAACTTGGAGCACGATCACACTCTATTCACAATCAGCTACATGTTCCACTACTTGTTGTATATCCAAAGAAAGCTGAACCAGTATATCATTTGCTTGTATGCAATCAGAACATACAGCGGCTATTTGCTACTCTAATTTGGACTGACTCGCCTCCCATTTAGCAGTGAATGTCTCAAAATTTTGGGACAAAAGAATGATCTGCTCAAGAACTTGAGCAATAGGTATGGAAGGCTCAGGAGATGAAGAAGCAGACTCAATGGTTGGGTGTTTATTCTTAGTAATCACTACCTCAGACTTGACCACTATAAGAGCTAAGATAGAACCAGTCATTAGCATTGTAGGCTCATTATTCCTAAGAGGTACTTTGGCTTTCATAGCCAATTTAGTGATCAAGTTGCCAAAAGGCAGATTCAACTCTTTTTTCACATGAGAGCGATGAATAACATCTATAACATGACGTAGGAAATCAATTGAGACCTGAGTAGCTAAAGCATACATGAAATAAGCTCTTTCTAGTGTGATTTCAGTATGCCGGCTAATGGGCCAAAAGTTAGTGAGCACAATTTTTGCAAGTAGCCTAAATTGAGGTAGCATATAATTTACAGGAAGCCTATGTATTTTAGCAGTCCATTTTGGGCCATCAGGGCCAACAAACAGATTGTGCATGATAGTCTTTGTGGGGGGCCACATGCCCTTATAAGGATATATCAGCTCTTCTACTTTAGGAAAATCAAAAAGCTTTCTAAGAACAGAAGGGGTACCTCAATTTGTGTTCCTCAAACAATGGAAATAATCAAGGTTGAAAAGTTCAATATTCGAATAAAATTCACGGACTACTTCAACACAAGGTGTGGGAGAGGAGTGAGTGAGTTTTTCCCAATCTCCTTCAGTGAAAATACGATAAATGAGTTGAAAGTCATCCGTAGGAAAATCATTAATGCTTACCTCGCATTCACTCAAAACAAGTCTTTTGGCGAACATAGTTCTATGTGCAGTCTCGGCTTCAACAGTTGTGAAGCGTTCGAAGGTAGCACCTAATGGTGCAGTTACGGGTGGAGGAGGAGGAGGAGCTGATGTCTCTCCTAGTTGCACTGGTTCAGGCCCAAATTCGTCCTCGCTTGAGAAGTTCTCAATTTTCTTTCTCTTTGCTCTTTCCATGAACCTTATCTAAGTCATTATGTCAACAAAATCAGAACAAAAATAGCCAAGATCAAGATGAGTCCAAGAACAATGAAGAACATGACAATATTAATCCCTCGATATTAATTCAACATTCCACACGAACTATAGCAAATAGACACAACAAATGAGTGTGACTTGATTAAGGAATAAACACAAACCCTTCGTGGGCATTAGTTAAAAACCAAAATCAAGAATGCCACAACCCACCAAAAATCATCCTCATTCATGTAATCATATGAGTAAATGCATATATAATCCCACAACAATCTATGCCCCAACTCCACATAACAAAACTCAACAACCCAATCTCCATATATATGCGTCGAACCGTAGAACTTGAGAGTGAGAAGGATTTGACGTATTTGGTCTATGTTTTAATCATTAGAAGCACGAAACCGTTAAGTTGTGAAGTAGGATACGGCTAGGGCTTGAGAATGGAGAGTGTCGTGTGTTTGGATGAGTTCCTAAATGTAAAGAAATTTAATATACTCCAAAATAAATAAAGAAAAATAAATAAATAAAGAAAACAAATAAAAATAAATAAAATTTAATAAAATTTTTATTTTTTTATATATATAAGCAATGGGACAAGTAACATGCCTAGTTGCATCTTAGTTCAAACACAGTGTTACTCACAAACAAAATTCAATAGAGTACACCCTCTTATTAGCAACAATCACTATGGATGTCCATACCTCATAAAATCATTAATGTCAAAGTTCATGTGAGTGTGTTAGTGAGTGAGCAAACTTATATACAAAAGTAACTCTTTATTTCTTTTCGTCTTCAATATATTTTTGATAATATTATTCATGAGTATTTTCTTCTTATAGATGCTCCCAAAAGATTGTTACTTATCTCAAAAGTCAAACTTTATGCTAAGGCCTAAATACATGAGTATCTCCTCCAAACACTAGTTTGCACAACCTTTTTTTTATGTCCATTTTTGTTGCTCATCTATTTTCACAATGATTTGAGCAGCGATTATTTTTACAAGGAATTAAGGGACAGATCCGTGTAAGGTGTTTATCTTTTTCCACAATGATTCAATACCGACTTTTTCTATATGAATCAATCATTTGTGTTTGGCAATGAGAGATCTCTTTATTATTATACTAGGTTCAAATAGTATTAGTCAATTCAAGGCATTGACTCCCTCTATGGTGAGCATTTCAATAATAAATATGGAACTTAATTATAATTAACATACATATAAGTTCCTCGCAGTGCTTGTAAATGAACTTTGTCAAGATGACGTGTAGGGTTGGTATGCAAATGCACAAAGTAAAGAGATACATACGTTCAAGAATTTATTTTATGAGAACCATGGGCTCAAAACTTTGACATATCAACCATGCACTTCCCAAAAGTAACTTAGAACTTCCCAAAAAAAATTGATATTGTATTTTTGTTTTTTTCTTTTTTAAAAAAAAAAAAACTGAAAACAGAAACATAAATCAAAAACAGAAAAATAGAATGCATGTCCTAGACTAATAAAATGAAATGTCTCTCACTTGATATCACACACACCGAAGGCTTTTCTTAGAAACTCAAACCTTATACCATCTAAAGGTTTTGTAAACAAGTCAGCCAATTGATGTTCAGTAGCCACATGTTCCAAAGATACTATTTTAGACTCGACCAAGTCTCTAATATAATGATGTCTAATGTCAATGGGCTTGGTTCTAGAGTGCTGAACAGGATTTTCTGAAATACTAATAGCTCTCGAATTATCACAATAAATAGTCATAGTATCTTGAGAAAAACTATAGCCTTCAAGCATTTTTTTTCATCCATAGTAGATGTGTACAGCAACTCCCTTCAGCTATGTATTCGGCTTCAACAGTAGATAAGGAAATCGAGTTTTGCTTCTTGCTCATCCAAGCTACAAGATTCCCACCTACATAAAAACATTCTCCAATAGTACTCTTCCTATCAATAGCATTCACAGCCCAATCAACATCCGAATAACCAACTAGTGTTAGGTTAGTGTCTTTAGAATACCATATCTCATAATCGACAGTTGCATTTAGATATTTTATGATTCTTTTTACTGTTGTAAGATGAGATTCTTTACGATTAGATTAAAATCTAGCACATACACCAACACTAAAAAGGATATTGGGTCTACTTACTGTGATATATAATAGACTTCCTATCATAATTCTATAAAGAGTAGGATCAATGTTTTTACCTATAGAATCTGTGCTGATTTTTACTGATGTGCTCATGGGAGTGTGAGCATTGCTTTTTCCTTCCATTCTGAACTTCTTAACAAGATCTTTAGCATACTTCGATTATGAGATAAAAATTCATTCTTTACTTTGTTTTATTTGAATACCCAAGAAACAGTTTAACTCACCAATCATGTTCATTTCAAATTCAGACTTCATTTCATTTGCAAAATCATATGCAAAAGACTTTGTTCCAAAAACAATATCATCAACATAGATTTGAGCAATTAAAAGTTGCTTACCTGATCTTCTTATGAAAAGAGTCCTATCGGCTTGTGCTCTAGTGAAGCCATGATCAAATAAATATGTTGTCAATCTTTTATACCATGCACGAGGTGCTTATTTCAGTTCATAGAGAATCTTCTTTAACCTGTACACATATTCAGGATAGAGGTGATTAATAAAACCTTTAGGTTGTTCAACATATACCTCTTCTTGTAATACTCCATTTAAGAATGCACTCTTGACATCCATTTGATATAATTTCAAGTCTAGATAACAAGCAAGTGCAAGAAGAATGCGGACAGATTCCAACCAAGCCACAGGGGCAAATGTGTCATCAAAGTCAATCCCTTCCACTTGTGTGTACCCTTGTGCAACCAGCCTTGCTTTATTTCTTACAATGGTGCCATGCTCATCAAACTTATTTTTGAAGATCCACTTAGTCCTAATGATGTTGTAATTTTCTGGTCTAGGAACTAACTCTCATACATCATTTCAAGTGAATTGATAGAGTTCTTCATCCATGGCGTTGACCCAACTTTCATCATTCAATGCTTTCTTGACTTTCTTGGGTTCAACTTGTGATAAATAACACACAAAACAAACTTGATTTAGTACTCTTTTTTTAAGTCTCATCCCTTCATCTATCTCACTAAGAATATTCTCCCTTGGATGATTTTGAATAACGCTTGAAGATGATTCTTTGTCTTGCGAAGGAGGTGAGTTTTGAGGTGTTTTCTCTACGTGATCTTCATCATTTTGCAGTTGTGAGTCATCTTCAATAACTTGCACCAACTCCTTCATATTTTCAAGTTCCCTCATGGTAGTCTCGGATGATATGTCATCTACAACTACATTAACCAATTCCATAACAGATTTTGTATGTAGATTGTAAACTCTATAGGCCTTGCTATTTGAAGAATAACCAAGAAACACTCATTCATCACTCTTGCTTTCAAATTTATGAGTGTTTTCTCGATCTCTCAAGATGTAACATTTGCTACCAAAGACTCTAAAATATTTTACCGTGAGTTTTTTTATTTTTCCACAAGCCATAAGGTGTATTTGGTGTCGGGTCTTAGGACCACTCGATTCAAAAATGTGACTTGCTGTGTTTACAACTTCTTCCCAAAAATAAAGTACCATCTTTTTGTTGCTCAACATAGTTCAGGTCATTTCTTGAATCACTCTTTTTTTTTTTTTTTTTTTACTTTCCACCACTTCATTTTGTTGTGGAGTGATAGGTGCAGAAAATTTCTAATATAAATACCCTGTTCATCACAAAAAGAAGTGAAATTAGTATTCTTAAATTCTCTAACATGATCACTACTTATTCTAGAGATAGAACTTCTTTCTCTATTTGTAGTTTCTTGAATAGCTTCTTGATAAGGTCAAAAGCTTTAGATTTTCCCCTCAAGAGGATAGTCCATATATATCTTGAAAAATCATCCACAATCACCATGATATATTTCTTTCCACCAAGACTCTAGGTTTGTGTTGGACCCATCAAGTCCATATGCAATAGCTCAAGTGGTCAAGAGGTAAGAATATGAGAAGTTTTCTTGTGTTGAGCTCTAGTTTGCTTTCCTTCTTGGCATGCTCCACACACTATTTTCTTGGCTTTAAAAGCCTTGAGCAGTTCTAATACAGCTTCTCTTTTTGAAATTTTTAATAGATCTCTAAAATTAATATGTCCAAGACGTTGATGCCACAACTCAGCTTTATCAAGTAAGACTATGTAACAGCTCAACCTTGATGTTAGGGAAACTCCATAACAATTATCTGAGGTTCTAGTGCCCTTTACGATCCATTTTTTGGCTTAGTTATAAATATTGCATTCATCTATAAAAAAACTGCACAGAATGATTATCATCACAAAAATGACTAATAAGTCCACTAACAAATAAAACATTATGTAGAATATGTAATCTAGGTATTTCAATACTCCATTTTCCTTCTACTATAGCTTTGCTACCATCTCCAAAGGTCACGGTACCTCCATAGGTTGGTTCAACCTTCTTGAATAGTGCTTTATCTCCAGACATGTGTCTTGAGCAAGCGTTGTCCAGGTACCAGAGGCAATTCTCTATTGATCTAAGTGTTGTGTGGGCAAAAAGGCACACAACATCTTCTTTAATCACTCACTTTGCCTTGAGTTTTGCCTTATTCTTTTCATTTTTACCGCTTTGTATGATTTTTTCTTTATTTTAGAGACAAAATTTTGCTAGTTCATCAAGCTTGAGACTTAGAAAGTTGATTTATTAACTCATATCATCAACTTGATTCTCTAGACCTTTTCTTTTCCTTTTTAGATTTCTTTCACCTTCACTTTTCTGCACTTTGTACAAGTTAAAGCAATACAGCCTTATATGACCAGCAATTCCACAATTATGACAAGTAGGAATAAATTTACCTTCATACTTACCTTTTTTCAACATTTTTTAGGTTGATTTTCCATGTAGATTTTTTGAATAAACTGACTTAGGTACAACATGATTTTGAACATTCATATCTTGTCTTCCTTTAACAAAAACAATACCTTTAGATGTTGTGGCAGCAGACGATGAGGCTTGTTTTTCTTTGCCTTTGGAAGTCGTATACCCTAGGCCAATTCTATCACTACTCAACTTCTGAAAGCTCAACATTTTCTTCTAATTTCTTAGTTGCAATATTTTATTTGCACTCCTGAAAATTTTTCAATTCTATTTCTAGTGCAACCTTTTGATCATTTAATCTTGATACTTCAATATCAGAAATTTTTAGTACCTCAGAAAGATTGTTTTTCTTATTCTCCACAGCAGTAAGTTTATTGTAAGGCTTCTTGTTGAGCTTTTTAACTTGACCATTTTTTCACATAAATCATTATATGCTTCTTGTATACTTAGTTCTTGGTCAACATCAACAAGTGCTACATTTGAATCACTGTAATCACCTTCACTTTCAGATTTTGTTAGTGTAATCTCAGGAAAATCATTAACCATAGTAGAAAAAGCCATAAAAGATTTTTCATCATCAGATGATGAGATTGAACTTTCAGAATCTAAACGGTCACTAAGTGTGACTTTCAATGCTTTTCCATTACTTTTCTTGAAATTTGGACATTCAATTCTTATATGACCATAACCAGAACATTCATGACACTTCACTTTATCATTTTTCTCAATTTTATCTTTATTCCAAATTTTCATACTGATTCTTCTTAGCAGAAAAGTCCTTAACCTTGTTTTTGCTTTCCACTAGCCTTTTTATTAAACATGAACTTTTTGAATTTCTTTGCAATGAGAGCTATATCCTCATCATTCAGATTTTCTTCATCAGAGAAATCCTCACGATCGTCTTGTATAATTTTTAAAGCGATAGACTTACCTTTCTTTGTTTGAGGAAGTGAAGATTCATACGTTTGTAAGGAGCCGACCAGTTTTTCAACCCTTATTGCATCCAAATCTTTGATTTCCTCAATAGCAGTAACTTTAGGCTGAAATCTTTCAGGTAGAGACATCAAAATCTTCCTCACAACTCTTGAGTCTTCAAATTTTTCACTAAGATTGAACCTAGAATTTACAATGTTATTAAGTTTAGCATAAAAATCATTAAAACTTTCATCTCCCAGCATCTCAATCTCTTCAAATTTTGAGGTTAACAATTGTAATTTTGAGTTTTTCACAATTTTTGTTCCTTCATGTATATCCTCCAATATGTCTCATGCTTCTTTAGCAATTTCACACGTGGAGATTCTCTTAAATTCTTCAGGAGATACAACCATGAAAATAGCATTCAATCTCTTGATATTCCAGTTACAATTGCTAGTCTCATCTCTCATCCAAGTATCAATATTTGCTTCGGGTTTATTCCATCCTCATTTAACTGAGTACCATAATCGTTCATCCAACGATTTGAGAAAAGCGCTCATATGTACTTTCCAATATGCATAATTTTCACTATTGAAGTGCGACGGGGCAATCAATGACGACATACTCTACAGGGGCACGGATCACACTCAGATGAGTGAACCACACTTTGATGCCAATTGGAATTACCAAAGTACCCCTGTGTCTTCACGAAAATATCCACCAATTCACTTGAACAAATTTGTTAGATCTCAATCTTGCAATTATTTAATTAAATGAATATATAAAGTAAATAAATAAATTGTATGGCACAACGATTGGTGATGAAGGGAAACCCTTTAAAGAACTCTTTAAAGATAAAACCCTACAGGACAACCAAATGCAGAAAAATCAATTTTATTATTTGAAAATCAAATTACAAGTAATTTCTCAATTACAAAATTTTTATCAATTGACTCTCTTACTTGACCAAATAAACGACCCGTTTGTTTCTACCTCATTAGTAGCCAGAATCTCTGGCAATCTTCAAATATTGTCTTTTCTCCTGGAACTCTAGTAGCTGAAATTCAATCAATGATCCTTCAAGTTGGAGTACAATCACACCAAGGAGAGATGAAAAATTCGAAGAAAATTCTCAAATGAATTTTCTCTCTTAAGCACACGGAATATTCTCTTTGTATATTCTCACAAAAAGACTCACCATCATTAATAAACTTAATCCCTTTAAATATAAGGTCCAGAACAAGTTCTAGTTGGGGTAGGATTCTACTGACGAATTGAGTCTGTCGTGAAGACGTCTTCTGACGAATTGCTAACATTTCGCGATAACTCTTCACTACAGTAACTGATTATAGTTCAGCTTCTATTCTGGATAAGTGTAGATCCTTATGGACTCGATTTTCACATAACTGACTTATCTAAACAACTCTATGACTTCTAGATAAACTTAATATTGTTATAGATAAAATTAATAAATATTTTATATTCATCCACAATCACAAACATAATGATAGTATAAACCTTATCATTTTAGTCACCTAGTCCTAGCCAAAATCTTGTATTTACACTGTCATCATTAATTCATTAAAGAAACTTACATCTATGACTGGATACATTCTGAGATGTTTTCATATCAAACATGACATCATAAATCAAAATAATGCTTTTCGAGCTCCACCAATACACTATTTCATTTGTGACTGGTCTGGTCTTCACTGTTGTTGATATTCTTTACAGACAAACGCCCAAGAGACAACACTCTCTGCCTAAATAGAGACTCAATCTCTATAGACAAACATCCTAGAGACAAACTCTTTTTATTTTTTATTTTAATTAACAATAAGGAAACAAACAATGAAAACAGTAAAATAGATCTAAAAGGTTTCTTTGATGAAAGCAATACACACTTATCTGGTAGATTTCGATACTTGTGACTGCTCACAAAAGTAACACACTTATCTCTTTTCAGCCATAAATGTCAGATCTAAAAGGTCTAGTAGTGGTAAGTCTGATGATCTGGCGCTGTGTCGAGAAGAGCTACTACAAGGGGTGGCACGTGAGGATCACGTGCAGATGTGGGCGGTGTGTGAGAACCCCACGCGGTGATTTTCTTAAAACCACAACTTTCTTCCAAACGATTTTCGACATGTGAATCTACTTTTGCCACATGTCTCTCAAGAGTTGTTGGAAAGCTATAGATCTGTTTTTTTCGACCTTGAAGAAAGTAAAATAAAACCAAGCAAAAGAAACATTGATAAATAAGGTAGATGAATGGAGGAATAAAAGAAAGGAGGAGGAGGAAGCTAAAGCCTCCTCTCCCTCCGACAAAAATCAGATTTGACAACTTATGTTGCATTGAGTTAGTTGGGTGGAGGTTTGTGCCTTTAATGGGATTCTTGACAAGCCATAACTCTTAGGTCACGAAATTGATGCAACCTTTGATATGGGGTCGGAAATAAAAGGGATGCAGCGGGAGAAAGGACCACGATCATGTTAAATGCTACGTCTACATGCAATGGCGACCTCATGCTGGTATATGTTACCTCTCCACATAGTAGTAATGTAAATGAAAAATAACCTTTCCTTTTGTACAATCAATATAAGACATGTCGGAGAGAATATGACATGTTTTTGCTCAACTTTTCTCAACTACCCACCTTAAATGTCTAGTAATGAGGCAAGTTCTAAGAATCTCGCCCATTAAGAGAGAGAATTTATCAAATGTTGGGCTAAGTGAGAGAAAGATTAGCAAATAAAGTCGATCCTACAATATTTATTATTAACTCTATAAATTATTTGAGTAGCATTAAGTTTATATATCTATTTTTTCTTACTTAAAAAATTTTAAAATTCGAACAAGAATTTAAAAATATATTAACACATTGATTCCTTTCGACAAAAATTAGAATGATGCATTATAATTGATGTAGGCCAATTTCATAGGCATAAAAATCCGGGCTTTTTCCATGTTCCGTATATATAAGCTAGCGTGCATGTTGGAAATGCAAGGCATTTCTATTGAAATATAGCTTGCAGGAATGGGCCTTAATTAAACACTTTATGTAAAGCAAGAAAGGCTTTTAATTTCTTTAACTTAATTAGGCGTACGAGGATCATAATTACACTTTACATGTTGGGAACCAAACATAGAATATATATTTACTAGTGGATTATGATTCATTAGTTGCATGCATAGCTGCCATCAAGTTGATCATGTTCTTAAATGCTGAGTGATGCTTAGGGCTCTCTAAATTGTGCACAATTGTAGCTCAAAACTTGAATGCAGAATTCCTCGTGGAATTAGGCCTAACACGCACCCCTAGTGGGCGGGTAGTTGGCCACTTTGCACCCCCATGGGCAAAGGGCTAAGGTTGGCTCCTTGGTCGTCCATCATGTGTGTGTGTGAGAGAGAGAGAGAGAGAGAGAGAGGGAAACTTGGACGGATTGGCTAAGTCGCTCACCGTACATTGATGGAAAGTAAATTAAGGTGTGATAGTACCTTGTCGCAAATCGGTGCAACAAGTGTGTAGTGAAGTTCTATTCGATGGGGTGGTGTGCTCCAAGCAGTGGTGCAAACAAACAGTGAAACAAAGGTAGAGAACGATGGTGGCATTTGGCATTGCCTTCTAGCCTCACAATAGAGAGCAATATTCAACATAAGGGTAAGGGAGAGAGAGAGAGAGAGAGAGATTAACCCTAAAATGAAACGACATGTTTTGGAGAATAGTTCTTCTACATACAACCGCGGTAAGAAACTGCGGTGTAATCGCCAATTTACTTTTATGCCATGTCAGACGATTTAAAAAAAAAAAAAAAAAGAAGCCCAAAAGACTTTGTTTCCTTTCTACTTCATCGCACCTTGTTTCTCCTTCTCTCATAATCTTCTTTTATTTTCTTCTACAAAGGCAGCTCCTAAAACCCAGATGACTCCGACCAGACGACATGAAAAGTTTATCATCCTTGATCAGTTTTTAGTCACAGTGGGAGCTACAAATACTCAAGACAGTGTTGAGGGGACTGGTCAAAGTGGGTTTCTAAAACGCAATAGCCGTCGGGGGTGGGGAGAGCACAGATTCTACACGCCAAGATCTTGGTTTAGATTGCAGAGAAAACGAGTATAAAAATCCATAACTCTAAAAGAACACAAATTCTGAGGAAAAAAAAAACATGGAACCAGAACAAATCCCTCCCCCAAAACAGCAAATTAACTTCAGTGAACAGCCAAAGTTTCCCAAATACCAACCAAAACTAAAATGCAAGGACAAGCACGAAGGCATTCATTCAAAACCATAAAACAAAACCTTTAAAATACACACATCCTTGTATTTCCTACTTATTACTTGGGAACAAGCATAAGCCGGCCAAAAGTAAACCAGGATTAACAACCACAGAGAAACAAACACAAGATAATGAAGGAACAGCCAAAACAGGAGACACAAATCCAAGAAGAAAAACCTGCCATTATTTTCTCTAGGGAAAAGAGAAAATCTCAATAATCAAAAGAAAGAAATCCAAAAGAATCGAGAAAGAGAGAGCGCGAAAATGGTTGAGGACATGGCCCGGGTTGAGAGTGAAGTTGGTGAAGTGGGTGAACGCAAAAGCTGCTTCTTTTTTATCAAAAGGTGTGCCGGTTGCGCGGCGTTTACATCAGCCGGTTGCAATAAGCATTTTTCTTTAGAGAATTATAAACTCTCCAAAACAACATCGTTACATTTAAAAAAATATTTTTTGAAATATATGTAATATATATATTCGGCATTGCCTTCTAGCCTCACAGTAGAAAGTAATATTCAACATGAGAGAGAGAGAGAGAGAAAGAGAGAGAGAGAGAGTAGCCCTAAAATCGAATGACATGTTTAGAGAATTATAAACTCCCTAAAACAACATAGTTACATTTTAAAAAAATATTTTTTTTAAATATATGTAATATATTTATATATAACCCTGGTGACAATCCTGTTGTCTCGTTAATAACCTTGTTGTCATTTCATCATTTAGTTTAAAAAAATTATTTATGACATTACATCATAGGCAAGTGAAATTTAAATAGTTTTTCTATCACATACTCCACATTATATGACGATGAAATTATGGTAATTAAGAAGATAATGTGTAGTATTATTTATCAGAGGCGCTTCAGGACAGTCCTGTTGTTTATAGGAGAAAAACAGCCCTCCAACTAGGATCAAACACGTAAGAAAAAGGTGAATTAGCACAATACACTACTACACAAGTGATTAAATCCGTAAATAGCAAAGCACAGGCTTTCTTAAATGGTTTTCCCTTTGTGCATGTCTCTCGTAGTACTTGGAATCTAGGAATGCATTTTTCGAGCACCTCCATTTTTTCTCATTTGTTCTTCTGCACCTGCCTGGCTTTGGGTCTATTTTCCTCCCCAAACCCATCTACAAGTAGTTCCAGCGAACTGCACCCAGAAACATCGCAAATCCCCTTTGTTACTGAAAGCACAAACTTTTGTTCAAAAACTCAAATAAAAACACATGGACGCACACTCGCTAAAAAATGTCTATCCCTTTGCAATCTTTTATGGTGCTCAATGGCCCTGTTGGCTACAATTAGTTCATCCCAAATTGTCATTTGAGCACATAATGCACTGAAAATATAAAGACAAAAATGTGCTATCGATATAAAAAAAAAAAAATCAGAAGTCTAGGGTTTATGATTTGTGCAGAGAGAGCTTAGTACTCCTTACCTTTCTCTGGACATTCAGGCATACTCTCTGGGTATGGATGTGAACTTGCTTGCTGAGCAAGAAAGAGAGGCCGGGTTTGAAGCGAAGACGAAAGGAAAATTAATGAGGATAGAGTAGTGTGCTTAAAAGGCAAGGTAAATGAGGCAAGTGGTCCAGTATTTATTTATAAAAGAAATAGAAATTGACTAAAGGGATTAGGGATATAAAACTGGCTAAACTAAGAAAGAAGGTAAATTTTGTTTGTCTATTAGTGAGGTTATTTTAGAGTTTGCGCTGAATCTTTTCAAAATTATGTGACTCCATGGTAAAGCTAAGAGGAAAGAGAGTTGTTCGGACATGTGAAGAGTTTCTATTTCAATGCTTTGGAAATAGACAAGATTCATGGTTTCGCACTCCTTCTCCTCTTGTTCTACAATGATTTCTTTGTCTTCTACCTTTATCTCCCTTACCCACCCATGATTTTGATTCTTTGAAGCTCAGTTGCCCTTGGATACAAAGATGAGAGCTTCAAAACGAAAGGAGGGTGCGTTTGGGTAAGGTATGGAGTGGAAATCGAAAGGGAGGCATGGGAGGGCACTGACATCTATGCTGTTCGAGTGTAGACAAGTGCATGGTTAGTAAAATAACATGCTGACGTGGCAGGTTGGTTATGGGTGAGGACTAGCCGTACTGGTCTCCAGGTTTTCTCATTATTTATTACTTTTAACTCATGCATTGCTCTTCTATTAAAGCATCCTCATTGGCTTGGCCAAATGCATCTTCAAAATTTAGTCAATATCACACTTTTTTACATTTGCCTATTCTATTCAAATTCAATACCTACATTGAATTAGCCATTCACTATCTATATAATAATAAAATATTATTAAATTAATAATTTTTTTGTTTAATTTATTTGTATCACATTTTATAATTCTACCAATTTAATATTAATAATAATTCTATTCTAATTAAATTAATATTAAAAAAATATCATATTTTCAAAGGTCTTTTAATGCTAATAATAAAAAATTGAGATTAAATTTATATAAAATTCTATCTAAATTTCTTAATAACTAACCAAATATATAGCAACATACACATTTCAATGTTAATAAAAAATCTGCATTTACAAAACAATTGTAGTTGAAGTGAGAAATTAATATTTTAATGTTTGGTGAATCAATAGTAGTTCTCTAACTTTGGCCAATTACTGTAACAGAAGTCTAAATTATTTTAGATTTGACCAATTCAATATAAGGTGTTTTTTACATTAATTATATAAATTTTAATCAATATTCTCATTTGACCAAACCAATATAAATACTCTTAGGCAATGTCATGAGTATATGCAAAGGGACTCGACAACCGTCCTGTTTATCTTACCAAGAAGAAGAAGAAGAAGAAGAAGACACTCATTCACGTGAGGTGCAAAAAAGGGAATAAATATACCAAATCTGATTGACAACTCAACATTTACACGAATTACGAGCTACGATTTTAAGGCTGTTGGAGTATATTCTCTAACATCGGTTTGGATACGCAGATATGACTTTCAAACAACATCATTTCAATTGTATTATTTATTTTATCTGCATATTCAAACGCACATTCAATTATATTTTAACTCATCTCTGCATTTTATTTTGTACATTTTGCATTGATGCAACAATCGTGACCTTCAAAAAAAAAAAAATTTGTTTTCCGACCCATCTTACACAAGACTGTTATCCTGCACGGTTGCACCTCAAATCCCAATAGTCAGCACGACAACGCATGCACCTAACAATTGAAGGCGGCTGCAAGTTTGAGATTTTATTACAAAATTTGAAACTAAAAATGGGAAAAAAATTAACTATCACATTTTTAATATATATAATTATCAATCATTATTTTTTATTTTATTGTAATATATAATTAGAAAAACAAAGAAATAATTTTGGAAATAATTGGGAATATTTTATGAGTTTTAAAATAAATAATAGATATTACTTTTTTTAATATATTCATAATATTTCCATCCGATAATTAAATACTTCTCAATAATTGGTGAGACCCACCACTTTATCACATCCCAAAAAGTTAAACTCATTTCATCACATCTTACTATAAAAATACATACTTTTTTACAAACCATCTCATCTCATCTTTACTATCCAAACATTTATTTTTTTATAAACCATTTTATTTCATGTTAACTCAAAAATCTTACTATTATTCAAAATATTCCATCTCATCTCATCTCATCTGAATTGCATAACCAAACGAGGCCTTATCACAACACGTTTTGAAAAGCATAAACAAACATAAATTTTTTTTTAGAAATAATATTTGCAGTCATAAAATGTGCAAGCGTCACACACTCTTTTTATAAAAAAATGAGTAAATATGAAATCAGTATAAAAAAATTATTTTTTTTAATAATTTACTCCACTCTTTTTTAAAATGAACGTGCGATGCTTGCACAACACATTTTGTTTTTTTTTTTTGGTAAAAGCTAAAAGTAATGTGATAAAATATAAATGATTTGTACAAGTCTCAAATAGATAAACTTCATACAAACACTTATAAAAAAGTAGACCTCATCTTAAAAAAATGTAAAAAAACTATTCTTTATTAATAAGACTTATTTTTTTATAAAAAATTTGTATGATAATTGTCTATTTAGGATTTGGACCTTAACATTACTCAACAAAAAAATTCTCTCCATCCAAACAGTCCAGAGAAAACATGCAAAAGGGAATGCCAAAAGTGGCTCCATCCTAACCACAACTTTTACTAGGAAGGCGACCCAACGGTCAAAAGCACAACCACAATGCCATGATTGTTTCTCTCGATTACTCCAACATTATTGAATTGAAATAGATATGTATGGAAGGCATCAAATAGAAGCAAGATAATATTATTCCTTAATTTTTATTTCTTATTTCTTTAAAATATTTGATGCTATATTAAGAAATAATGAATATTTCACAATTAAAATAATGAGGAATAACAATTAATATTTTACCTCTTTAATCTGAATCGATTAATTTATGGCCGGTGCAAAACATGGAATATAATTAAATCCCTACTTATATAACGTGGCTATTTCCTGATCTGCCACGTATGTAACATACGAATATAGCATATACTATCCGTTACAACTTACAGGCCTTGACTTACACAGAGAGAGAGAGAGAGAGGCGAACGGTGGGTAAAGACTTACGGCTACGGTTGAGCCAATGTGACTCATACTGTCGCGTTTCTCGGTGACTGACTTCTCTCATTCATTCGTCTCTACGTCGACTGCTCGTTTCCCACGTGTTTGCATACCCTATTGGCCCGTTATTTTGAGCTTCGGTAACAATACGTCAGGGATGCTATAAAGATGATCTGCTGCTTACACTGATCCTTCTAGGGTATTCCACACTCCTCTTCACTCTCTGTAAGCTCTCTCTCTCTCTCTCTCTCTCTGGAGTTTCTGAATTTGAAATTGAGGTTGGGATGTAGTACTAGGTTCGGCATTTGCTTGATCATATATCTTTTAACTGTCTTGCAACTTTGTTTGTGGTTTGTGTGAAAAAGGTAGTTATTTGGGGGTAGGATTATGGTGGAGTTCTGAACCCGTATTGTTGATTACGTAGTTCAAATTTCATAGGAGTTAATTCATTGTATATCACCAAAGGATAGCAAAATTTTGAACTAGGATAATTAAGTTAGGATATTAAGAACTCTACTGCAGAGTCACTGAGGATCCTAATTCATATTCAACTATTATTCGAGGTGATTTCTCAGTAATTTAGTCATTTTTCCGGTCTTTGTCCATGTAAAGTGTAGTGGGGACGAACGGGCAAAATCTTTGTTACGTGGCTCATCTTTTAGCTTTCTTGTACTTGGGTTTATAATTTGAAAGCCTGGGCGACTGAATAATTCTCTTGGATTCATTTCTTGATTAATTAAAACAGAGAAAATCACATTGATTCGGTTTTGTAATGGCTGAGCCTACACCTGTTGCTGCTCCCAACGCTGAGCTGTTGGAATGGCCTAAGAAGGATAAGCGCCGGTTACTCCATGCAGTGTATCGTGTGGGTGATCTTGACCGTACCATCAAGTATGCATCTCAAGACAATGCTATCCCAGCTTTTGATGAGTTTTATGCTTGGATTTTATTAATTTCCTCTACATGTTTTTTTGGGGTGGTCAGGTTTTATACTGAATGTTTTGGAATGAAGCTGCTCAGGAAAAGAGACATTCCCGAAGAGAAATACTCTAATGCTTTTCTTGGGTTTGGCCCGGAAGTGTCTAATTTTGTTGTGGAATTGACATACAGTGAGTTCATTAGACTTGTAATCTTTACCCCTATCTTCTTATGATACACTGAGTAGTAGTTCCCCTCATGATTGGCTCTTTGATTCGGTCTGTTGGTGCACTCTGTTTAAGCATTATCACTTGTGATGAACTACAAGAAGGGACTAGCATTGCCATGTTTTTGTGGTTTCTTGTTTAAAATGCTTTAAGGTTTGGTTATCCATTTATTGAGATTTTTTTTGCTGGTATTCGAATCCATCTTGGCATGTTGCTCTACTTCTAGGATGTGATTTGTACCTATAGTAAAGAGGCACTATATTAGACGCTTGGGCAAGTTCCCCCTTTCTTATCTCTTTTCTTGTATTCATGGATGGATATCATCATTCATTACTCAATTCAAGGGGAAAAGTAGCTCAGGAAAATAGCAGCAATTTGTGAAAATGGAAAAGGGTATAGAGAGCATTTAGAGAAAAAGAGTCGAGACTTATTGGTAATGACAAAGTGGAAGTTTTTACCAAGTGCATGATTATGCCTTTTAGTTTCTTCTAACTATATGATCTCTAAGAAATTACTTTCATATTGACTTTTACAGATTATGGCGTGTCTTCATATGATATTGGAACTGGTTTTGGTCACTTTGCTATTGCAACTCAAGATGTAAGTGTCATTCTACATTCCGGAGTGACTGTTGATTTTATTTCCATTCTGGCGGTGAGACTGAATGATCAATGATTCATGGCTTGGACTTTTAGGTTTACAAATTGGTTGAAGACATCCGGGCCAAGGGTGGGATTATCACGAGAGAGCCTGGTCCTGTTAAAGGTGGGCAAAGTGTCATTGCCTTTGTAAAGGATCCCGATGGTTATGTTTTTGAACTTATCCAAAGAGGTCCAACTCCTGAGCCACTCTGCCAAGTGATGCTTCGAGTTGGTGATTTGGATCGCGCTATCAAGTTTTATGAAAAGGTAAATCAGTGAAAACATTTTTTTGTAACTTACCTAAATGCTCCATTCCATTCTAAATGAACACATTGCTGGTACATGTTTTAAGTGCTCATGTCATATCTTTGAAAGTTTGATATATATAAAAACAAATTCAAAGAATTATTCTCTTAGATCCTTCTTAGTATGTTTGATGTAATAGGTATTGGAATACTATGCAAGTTAGTAATAAATTTTGAATAAAGAGACAGAAGACCATACGTCTCAGCCTACAAGATGAAGCCTCAGACCTTTATTGACCTTGTTCATTTGTATGAAATTTCAACTAGAAGTGACTGAAGAAAATTGGTCTCAGCCTAGGGGATGAGGCCTTGGAACCTTTGTCTAGCCTGTAGCCTTCACGTTAAATCCTGCTGTGATCAATATGCTAATATATACATCAAATCCGTCCAATATGATGTTCCTGATCTTAGAGCGTTCCCTTCAATGCAGGCCTTGGGAATGAGGCTGTTGAAGAAGGTTGATAGACCTGAATACAAGGTACATTTTCTCACACGATTTCATTCAAAAATCATAGCAGATGCACACTAATAAATCATCTTTAAGCCACGAAAGGGACTCATAGAATTCCTTTTAATATTTGTTGTATGTACGTGACAGTACACCATAGCCATGTTGGGGTATGCAGAAGAACAGGAGACAACTGTTCTGGAGCTGACTTACAATTATGGTGTGACTGAATATACCAAGGGCAATGCATATGCTCAGGTCAATTTATTAGAGAACTGTTTTTTCATATTGGACTAGTTTTCTTCATTATGGAAACTTTGGCCACCCATTTTTTTTTTTAAATTCCTGTGGTTTCCATTCCAGATTGCTATCGGCACTGATGATGTATACAAAAGTGCTGAGGTTGTCAGCCTGGTCATACAAGAGCTTGGAGGAAAGATTACTCGACCAGCAGGGCCAATTCCTGGAATCAACACCAAGATTACCTCTTTCCTAGATCCGGATGGCTGGAAAACTGTAAGTTTTGTATAGAACTAATAATTTGATATCTTTTGAGCTTATTTGATTTTTGAAGTAGTGATGTCTTAAGGATTGGAATAGTTTCTCATGGGTTCTGGGAAGTGACATTTCGTCACTCTTAAAATAATGCAAGAGACCACTATGGAATAGTTTGAAGTGAGTTTTGTATTGTCTATTGGACATATAATTACAAATTGGCAGGAAAAAGCTGGGTTAAGTAATTGGATTTGTATAGCTATAATTTGATCAAAAGTGAAATGGACATTTAATCCAAGTGGAATTTGGAATGAAATTGCCGAATCTATTCCGATTGCATGAATTTGAGCTGAATTCTTTATGTTATACAGACAACAAAAGAGACTACACTTTTAATGAAGTCTTCATACATGGTTAGCGAGATTAAACATCCATAAATAAAAATGCAACTTTCTTCATATCAAGTTCAAGAAATAACATCTCATAAGTTGGACTGAAGGGATATTTTAATTGGCTTCTATGGGCTGAATTAACCTACTTTTAAAATAAGCGCAAGCCTAAAGGTAGTTTAGTAGCTCGAAATTTTGTAGTAAAAGCTTATATAGGATGTTATCGAGTTATTTTAAGAACTCGAGTGTTTTTGGTTCGAATTCACACAACCCCATTTCCTTATATCATCTAGATTAACCTCTCTTTTTTTAGATTAACCTTCATTCATGAATCCTGTTGATCACACATTTATTTCATCTATTATTCAATTTACAATATTTCATTCATTGTCAACGACATGTTACTGATCTTTTTGTTTTGTATTTTAGGTCCTTGTTGACAATGAAGATTTCCTGAAGGAGCTGGAGTGAAATATAACTGCATAATGGAGAAGATTATGGTGTGATTAAAAACTTAAGGCGCATCACCATCCTACTATCCTTGAATAACTCTAGCAAATGGCTATCTTTGTAAGCAGTATTTGTGTTGTGATGTTGTTCTGTGTGACTTGAATGACACTTATAACTTATGTTGCATCGAACCTAGTTTTATGTATGCATTGGATGTCATGTGATTTGAGTTTTACGTATAGGAATAGAAAATAAGAAAAATATCGTCTTCCATCTTAAAATTTTGACATATTTTAAGTGATTTATCATCATTTAAGCGACTAGCCTGTGAGACCACAATGTCTTACATTATGATAACATCAAAGATAAGTAGTGTAGCATCATTAAAAATAAATAAATAAATAAAATAAAATAAAAATCATGCCTACATTGACAATTAAGTTCATAAAACTTTATAAATACAAATCAAGCATAGGAACGAGTCTCAAAAGTGGTATGTTTTAAAAGGGCAGTCAGTAAGCACTTTATTTGAGCATTTTGGTGGCCACCATACACGTGAAGAACACTGATGATAAGTTATTTCGTTCCTTATTATATTAGAGGACTTTGTCACAAAAGAGTAAACCGTTGACAAGAACCAAAATTACAGGTATCTATCTGTACTCGACAAAAAGCTGAGGAGCTAAACTCCTAAACAGAACTAACAAACGAAACAACAAAAAGGTTATCCCTTTTTAGGGTTATACAAAAAAAATCATGATATCCTAAACCTCACCCCAGTAGGAGATGAAAAGAATCATGAAAGAAAAATAGAGTGAGACCATTGGAGAGAATTTCTTCCTATTCATAAGCCTGGCACTACTCCAAGTTGAAGCTCTTTTAGCATTGGCTTCTGTAGGATCAATTCTATACACAAGAAGGTCGAACTTCTTTTCTGGCTTGCAGAATTGGCCATCCAACTGAAACTGACTCCACAGAACTTCTTCTATAGAACCGTATCCATCGGATAGCTACCAAGGACACGTAGAAATCTTGCAAACTCCTGCTAAAAGAACTTACATATACTCATTGGCCCTAAGAAGGGTTTTTTTTTTTAGGGGGAGGGGGATTTTCAACAACAAAAATGCTTGATTTTCTCCTACATCATGAAATATTAACTAACCTGCAGAAGTCCTAAAGCATATTGGGCTCGAGGCTCTGCCATTGAAGCTTCAAAGTCGATGAAGAACAGGTAGTCAAAATACCTGCCACCAGAAACCATTGACCACTGTCATCAGAACACAACTACTGTTCCAAAATTCTATGGCCATTTTTAAACAGACTAAGTAAAATAACCGTGTAAATAAATTCATGAAGTAGCATAAGCGAGTCCTATTGTTTCTTCTCTAATCTCTTTCTATTAATTATTTCTGTGGATAACTAATGTTGATCTAATTTCATAATAATTACTCATAAAAAATAAAAATAAATAAAAATAAAATGGCCATAGAATAAAACTATCCATAACAGTTAACACCAGTTAATACTACAAAACAATAAACTCTTGGATAGCTAAAATATCAAATTCCACTGTTGTAAATCACAACTCAAAAGATATAGCACTCACTTGGTGCTCCCTTCATTAGAATAATCAACAACCCTTAAAGGATGCTGTTTCTGTGGGCGACTCTCAATCTGAAATATTTTTAAAAAAGCAGGTGTAATGAACCAAAGACTATAGATACATTCATAAAAGTAACAGAACTCAATTGTTACTTAAGATTACCTTAGACAAATTAATGTTCCTCATGGCAAAGACCGATAAAGCTTTGAAAAGTTCACCAGGACCTTCTTCTAGAGTAAAAACAATGCTTGTCTAGGGAAAAGATTAAAAAATATTCATCATCACATTAACAGCAAGGAAAAATATGCAGAATTTTTTTTTTTTTTTTATCAGTACACATACACAGAAAAAAACTAAACCTTATAGGGCCTATCAGTTCCAGGCATTACAGGTTCTCTTCCAAGTATCAGGAAACGGGTAATATTATTGTCATCATCCTGGCAGTACATGACAGGAACAATTTAGTTAAGTTGCAATTTTTATCATTCATGACATATACATTATTAATAATTAACAAAAGAAAGGGAGACAGATCAGATAAAAGCCTTAAACATGAGCATTAAAGACAAAATATTTGTTTCCATTACTGCAACCAAGATAGGTCTTATCTCTTTTATATCATCTTGTGTACTTGGGCTATGCCTATCATCATTAATAAAATCAGTTCTTATAATAAAAAAATGACAAAACATTTGTTGCTATTACATGTAAACAAACTTTCCAGGTACAAACTAGAAGGTAGTTGCATGCGTTGCATGCGTTGCATGTGTCACATGTGAAGGCATTTCCAATATTAAAATTAGCCTGGCAAAGATTCCATGTCTAAGAGGGGCACGACGGAAGGGTCGAGCATGCCATCCCTGACACTGGCATATTTACAAAACGGGTAAGATTTTGGTAAGACTATACCGTTGGCCCTGAAATATATGCTAGGTTCAAATTGATGATGTGGTAAACATTGAAATGAGCCACATTTATCAATTTCTAAAATATCATGATCCTCAATTTCTTACAGTTATGAATTTTGAGGAAGAGATTGGAGCTTTCTGAAACAGGCAGACCAAATTGATATTTCCATTATACATTGTGACGGAAAATAGAGTTCAACTCTAATATTTTTCATTAAGGACAGATATAGATAGAAAATTATGCATCCACCACCGACCCTAGTATCAAAATCATTTGTTATATAGTAGTATCGAAATCATTACCAATCTAACAAAGGGGAACAAAATTGAGTCTAAATCTTTATTTGGGCACTTTTACTTTTAATGTGATGGGGAAACAATCTTTTTTTTTTTTTTATCGGTAAGAATAGGCAAGAGCCCAAGTACCCGGGGCACATACACCGGGGTTTAGGAACAAAAGTATACAGAAGGATCCCTAAATACATTCTTAAAGCGATAAATTAAAGACGAGTATCATGAACATTATCCCCATGCAATACAATAGCGGAAAACCAACACATTAAAGTGTGGAGAAAAAAATTCTTCAACTCGGCCATTGTGCATTCTTTATCTTCAAAGAATTGCACATTCCTTCCTATCCAAATGCACCACACAATGTACAACAGAATCATCTTCCACACTGCAGCCATTTGATGATAGCCTTGCATCTTTCTCCAACAACCCAACAAATCCACCACCCTCATAGACATAACCCAAGCAACATCAACCCCTTGAAAGGTCTCATTCCACAACACCCTTGTTACCTCACAGTGTAGTAAGTGGTAATCTACAAATTCTCCATTCTTTTTACACATGTAACACCTATCCATCACTACACATCCTCTCTTCCTCAAATTGTCCGCGGTCAATATCTTCCCAAGAGCGGCATTCCAAACAAAAAAAAACTACTTTAAAAGGTACACGAGTCCTCCAAATATTCTTCCAGGGGAATGAAGTATTGTCTTGTGTTGTCAAGATGTTATAATACGCCTTAACTGTACATATCTTGTGATCATAAGACCTCCACATCAATCTATCTTGTTGTGCCATATGAGTCCCCATTGAATATAGTAGGCTGAAAAAATCTGAAACAATAGATAATTCCCAGTCATGGAAATCCCTATTAAAAAGAATGTTCCACTGGTACACACCATGAGAAAATAACTGCACATCCGCCACTGAAGCCTCCCTATTAACTGCAATACGATATAGAGCCGCAAAAGCCCTTTCCATTGCATGATCCCTACACCACACGCCCCTCCAAAAACTTATTCGATTGCTCTCACCAACTACAAAGCAAATTTGATTTGCAAAACATGGTTACCCTTTCCTTATAAGTTTCCATACACCCACACCATACCCCCCTCTCACTTCGTTAGAGCACCAACCGCCCCAAGCGACGCCATATCTAGCATCAATAATTTCCTTTCACAATGATCCCTCCTCCTAATGATATCTCCAAAGCAATTTCCCCAATAAAGCTTTATTAAACGTTCTCAAATTACACACTCTCAACCCCCCTTCTCAGCTGAGGCACATACTGTCTTCCATCTAACCAGATGGAATTTCTTCTCCTCTCCCATGCCTCCCCATAAGAATGCCTCCCCAGATGGAATTTCTTTTCCATCTTGTTCACCACCCCTAGGCATAGGAATCAACGATAAAAAATATGTAGGGAGGTTAGTGAGAGTACTATTGATGAGAGTGAGGTGGCCCCCTTTTGATAAATACACCTATTTCCAACCAGCCAACCTCTCTACCTTCTCCACCACCCCATTCCATATAGCTCTATTCTTGAAAGTTGCTCCAAGAGGAAGGCCCAAATATTTCATTGGAAAAGAGAACACCTTACAATCTAGCAGGCTTGCTAAAATGCAGATATTAGAAACCACACCCACAAGAACCATCTCAGGCTTGCCAAGGTTCACCTTAAGTCCTGACACTACTTCAAAGCAAAGTAACAGTGCTCGTAGAGTTAGGATCTGACTACCATTCGCTTCACAAAAGACTAAAGTATCATCTGCAAAAAGGTGTGAGATGATAATAGGGCCACCAGAACCATTGCCCACCTGGATAAGAAACCTCTCCCAACGGCAGTCTGCACCATCCTACTTAAAGCCTCCATAACTATAACAAATAGAAGAGGAGATAGAGAATCTCCCTGTCGCAAACCCCGCAAACTATCAAAAAAACCAAT
>QEOT01009439.1:3519-16674 GCA_003123785.1 Pterocarya stenoptera
CTACCTTCCCCGTCTCCCAAAATATTTACCAGACAGAAATGTTGACAATAATGAGAGAAGAATATGACTTCACCTTCATGAGAGAGTTATGTATCGATTCAACAACATCCTCACATGACCTGATGAGCATAAGAGCGTTAGATGTGACAAGACAAGTAACTCAGCTGTTTAGCTTGGATTGCCAACTTAGAAAAAATAAATCACATTGTTGAAGAAAGAAAAAAAAAAAAAGAGTTGAAACAATGTACCCTCCCGACAAAATTTGACTCAGGCAGAAATCTCCCAGCTCCTTTGATATTAAGCTCCAGTCACGACGAACCATATCAAGACCCTTGCGTTCAATGACCTGCACCAAGAATATAAACCCGGTAAACCCACTGTCCTTTCTTCTAGCAATGGAATAACTAACTAGAAGTGTTTTTTTCCTTTATATGACCTCATAAGGTGTCCCATCCTTGAATTGTACTTTGACGGCTGCATATTTCTTTTTCTTCAGAAGCAGCATTCTCTTGTACAAACCGTCAAGATCAATTTCTAAACACCTGTACTTCTTGTTAACCTACAAACCACCAAGATGGAACTAAAGCAGCTACCTTTATGACAAAAGAATAATCATATATCAACAATCAATACTCTTGATCATCCAACCATAATTAGCAGTCATTTGCACAAGAATCAAATATATATCATTAATGTCAGATATAAAGATGCTGATTCTAAATTTGCCATCCAGTAAATTGGTCAGAAGACATTCCCAACGAGATACTTTAATCATAATTGTAAGTTTTTACACCACAGGATTCTAAGTTATCATCCTCCTACAAATACCACGTTGAGAAGCATAACCTAACCTCTTGAATGACTTTCCCTGCAATTGCTTTTGCTTTTGCAATATCATCGAGTCCACTGTAGATCATAATTGAATCTGTATCACCATAGATTACCTGCAGGATACAAAGCAATGCTTCTTCTACTAGGTAAGATTAGCCTTCAATAGAGAAAATACAGAAGAAAACATTAAGTGAATAGCTCAAATTTATTTTTCTTTTACTTTTCTCATAGATCAACTTCCAAATTCAATATCAGAAATTACCTCTAAGTTTAAATTATTCCGAACAAGATCAACAGTACTCTGTAGAATCTCTCTGCCCTGCACAACAATTATGACTGGCTCAATACTTATATAGAAGCATCCAAATAAATTACAGCATTTCTGTTAAGAGCAAGACATTTTTTGCAATTTAACATTAGTCATACATATTTCTCTTACTTGTAGTGTTATCAGCTCTGCTAGCGGCTTTGCATAAAATCGTGAATTGGAAAACCCCAAGCATCCATACATACTGCATTACCAAACATAATAGAGCATATAAACAAAGAACCATGGAAAAGAATTTTAAAACCTAAAGTAATGAATGGAGAATTACAAATGAAAAGGAGCAGCAAAAATACAAACCTGTTTGCAGTGAGCTTTAGTGCTTGCTGCTGAATGTCTAGTTGCTGGACTTTGAGACCGGATGCAGTCTTCATCCATGACTTCACCATTCTCCGCCTTTGAACCAGGTTTTTTAGCAACTAGAAAAGAACATGTGAGAATAAAAAACTGCATCTCCTTATTAGCTAATAAAAGGAAGCAGAAGTATAGTGCACAAAACTCCATACTATTTCAACATGGATATAATCATATAAAGGACATTGTGATCATTTGACAAATGTCAACGAGACTGGATAGAAGTTCTAGGAAAGGGGTGTAAAGTAACCACACCACTCTACTCTCCTGTTACACCATTCTGAAAACCCCAAAATGATGGTAAAACGGGTTCTTTCCCTACTTAAATCAGGCTGGCCACATACAACCAATCACCTAATCTCGTTTTTGTAACTGTCAAAAGCAAGCAGGATGCATGACAAGTGGTAGATCAGTCTGGCTACTGATATCTAGACCATGCTTGCATATAGCCTCATAATCCAGTAAGTGAACTGGCATCATCATGAAAGTTCAACTGTGCTGAAAAAGAAAAGAACAAGGATTCATTGCTGAGGTGATTTTACCTCCGGAAGAACTCCTGGTGTTTTATTAGATGGTAAGAGGGGAGCTAATCCATCTGGAGATCTTTCAACTGTTGTGAAGCAGATATTGTACTCCTGCAATATATCAGTCAAGCATTACTGCTTAATAATTATCCATAAATAGAATCATCACTTTGCATGGGAGGAGAGACTTGAAAATATAATAAAAGAATAGGAAATTTGAGGGAGTACACCCAGGGGGAGGGGGGAAGAACATTGTTACAAACCTGAATGATAGAAGGGTAAAGACTATTGAAATCCAACAGTAATATATACTTGTCATATAAACCTTTCTTTGGCTCCAACACCAATCCACCTGCATAGGCAGGACCCTTTTTGCCTTTTCCACGATCACTATGAGAAGCTTCATTATCCAAATTTGCATCATCCATATCCAATTCGTCAACATTTCTATCCTCAACACCGTGATTTATTCTCCGTTTTGCCAATTTAGTTTCCTTCATATGAAATGACATCTTGTCTGGAACAATATATTTCTTTGCATGAAATGCATGCAATAAAAGGTACTCTACTCTCTGGGCCCTAGCACCCTGAAAAGGCATATGCAAGATGTGAAGTGTAGATCGAATTTGCCTATCATGAAATTTTAATTCTCAGATTGTGCAAGGAAACATATTGCAAGGACTCACTTGGAGTGTTTTTCCCCAAAGATTACCACTGATATTAGTCAACTGACGTGTGAGAGGCAGAACACTCAAATGAAACATGAGTTCCATGGACAACCATGCATCTGTCTCACCATACTCAACCTGGATAAATGAAGGGAAGTAACATTACTATGAGAACCAAATTATGCCGACCCACAAAGTGGTCATGATTTTCCAATTCTAGAAGGCAAAGTTATAATGTTGAACCACCATCTGCATCATAAAAGAACTCATCTGACTTTGCAGGCTTTAAGGTATGACTCAGTCAAATCTAGAAACTGAGACACACACAATTATTTCTTTCTTTCTTTCTTTCTTTTGATAAGAACACACACAATCATTATGGTTTGTCAAAATCTGGTAGTGGTGCACAACATATACAGGAAGAGTAAATGCAATCAAACTCATCATTATAATTACTTCAGTGTTTTTCACAACCACGAATCCCATCATATTTACAAAACACAGTCATTAACTGGCAGGCAGTGTGGTCAACCTACAACCCTGACCAACCCATTACTAACAACACTGTTCTTTTTTCCAAAGAAAAGGTAATTATCAATCTTGATGTTTAATTAAACAAGAAAACCAGAACAAGAATTAAAGTAAAAATTAGAACATACAAGTTCCATGAGAGATTCTGAAGTTTGAAACATTCTAGGAATATCGTGTGGAGTGATCTCCTTCCGGTCTTTGTTAAGCTGAGTCTTCGCAAGTTGCGTCAAAGAATAACTGACCTGGAAAAATCAGTTGCATATATGAGCTAAACATCATTAACACATGTTATCCAGAAAAGTGTTCTACCTCTTTCAATAGATCTCGGGAACACAGATATGTATCACATAAGAGTCGACCAGCAATGCAAGACATCATGCCTTGACTTGCTCCAGACCCAAAGATGGAGCTTCCTTTTGCAAGCTTAGGCATTACAGACCGCTTCAGTCGACCTATTTTGGACCACATAGTGCTTGGCACTCGGCAAACCTGTATCATTCAAATATGCAAGCATTTTTTGTGGCAGCTCAGTATGCATGCAACCAATGGGCACAGCAGAACTTGCATTTTAAAAAATAAATAAATATTGGCAGCATCTTCAGCTGATGGTAAAATTAGGAGATACAGATATTTTGGAGATGATGCCAGCTACCTACTCACATCTGATGGATACAAAAAACAGAAGAATGTACGTAGAATAATTCAAGATAAATTTCTGAAATGACTAGTGATTCAAGAAAGATTGGCAAAACAAATTCCCAAGAAGGTATTCATTGGCTTTGAAACTATTTTTTATTAATAAAAGAGATGCATAAGCTAGACGAAATCACATTTACTAAGAGGAAACTGCATCTGGCCTGTAGTCAGATTTCATTTCGGCTTCTGCTATCATATTTATTGCTATAAATACAACAAAAAACCACCGTTTCTCTTATAGCCATTTCAACATCCATGCAAGATAAAGTATCATGGATATGAAGGTTAGGTTTGGATGTTAAGATGAGAATTTTTAGTTTGAGATGAAAGTTTAAAATTGAATAAAATATTATTTGTTTAATATTATTATTATTTTGGGATTTGAAAAAGTTGAATTGAGATTTGAAAAAGTTGAATTGTTTATTATATTTTATGTAAGAATTTGAAAATGTTGTAATGATGAGATGAGATAAGATGAAAATTATGTTTTAAAAATCTTCCAAACCTAACCTAAAGTCAAAAAAAAAAGCATTGCATATGTGTTCCCACCTGGACTCTGTGGAGAAGAACATCGAGGTCAAACCCGGATATATTATGCCCAACAAGAACATCACTATCCAACTTGTACAATTCAATCATTAGACGATTTAGCAAAGCCCTCTCACTGCAACACAAAGATCAAAATAGAAATAAGAGATTATTATATCAAAATACCATACTTTCTGAGAGGATTAAGAAAAAAAAAAATTGAATACATATCAGGCAGTTTAAACCTACCTGCTTTCAAAGCTTAAAACATTTGATCCAGCCTTTGAGTTTCTATCAGTAGCTTCTTTAGTGAATCCCATTGGAAATATGCCCCCATCAAGCTTGCGGACAACAGTAAAATGGCTCAATATACCAGGTCTCTTCCATTCTGAAGCCATCATGGGAGTATCAATCTGAAAGGTCAAACAGCATAAGATGTATTACTGGAGCATGGCGTAACAGCTTATATCAGAAAAATTGGCAAACGCAGGAATCAACATGCGTATGTTTCTTTATTCAGACATTTCACCACTCAGCTAAACTTACAACACCGACTACTTGTATAAAGAAAAAAGAAAAGCGAAGTAATACCAGCCACTCAATGACACATGAAGTGAGTGTTATTCAGTTGTAAGACCAAATTCTCAGAAGAAATAATAGGCTCTAGCCGAAACTAATATTTGACAATTCTTTGCCAAATTAAAAGTCTAATTATCATATCAACAAACATAAACCATAATGCGACCTAATTATACTATATCCAGGGATAAGTATATACAGATTAGGGGCTAACAATTACGAACACAATAAAAGTTGCACATCCTAAGAAAGTAAAATAATCATAGTGAAATCAGCATTACCAACAAGGGCTCTAGAACAAACCTTGGCCTTGTGACAGCAAATGATGGATGCAGCAACAATTTCATTCATGTTCTGCTTCTCATTGATAATAGTTTTCAAATTTATTGTCGTAACGACCACTGGAGGAATGTCTACTGTGTTCTTTGATGAAGGTGAAATTCGTATGTCTTTTGGTGAGTCAACAGTCACCTCAAATTTGCACCAGCTCACCTGCATGAGTTTAAAACCAAGCTATTAAAGCTGAAACTGAAAACAAGAGGAAAGGATGGTGGAGAGAGAGAGAGAGAGAGAGAGAGAGAGAGAGAGAGAGAGATAGCTCTTAGATTAATTAAACTTACAAATGAAAAAAGTACCCTGACTAAGAATATCTCACCCGTTGCGGAGCTTGGCATGTAGAAAATTTTGAAACTGACAGCCAGGAAGGTCCCTGTATCTTCCTTTTAATAAGAAAAAGCTCCAAAGCACTGTATTTAGTGAAATAATCAGTTCTCCGCTATATCTTGGCTGAAGTCTTAAGTAGTTCACCAAATAATGATAAATATAATAATGGATGAAGCTTGGCAAAAATACTGCAGATAATATATATGATCAACTTAATTCATTGTTAGTAGCAAACTTTGAGGTAACTACTTGTCACAATACATCAAAGAAATCAGCTCATGCAGATAAATATATATGAAACAATGATAACGAAGAACCAGCTGCCGGTACTCAAACCTGCAATGAGTTCCCAACAGAGCACAGAAAGATTCTCCATTTAAATCCGCTGGAAGTGGTGGGTCCTGAGACAATATAATCATCCTAAGTACTTCCAAAATGCAACTATAAATTCCAGAGTCCCATGTTCTTTAAAATGAAACAAAAAAAAAAGTGCATATATAGTTGACATATGAAAATTTTGAACATGCATTTCAATTTTCTAATCTAACCTGCTATTCGATTCACAGGTTTAGTAATATACCTTGAATGGATAATTGATCTTAAGTACATAATTCTCCCCTACTGGTATGTCAGTTCGCTCAAATGCATATCTCCTCTGTGACATGTTTATAGGAAACAAAATAAGCCACAACGTGGAATGAAGAACACTAAAAACAAATGAAAAGTGGTACAACAAAATTGTAATATATAAGTTAGACAATGCACTGCTGAAACATCTGGATGATTCAATCAGCAGACCTTAACTGGTGCCATACTAAAAGTTGGCACATTCAAATCTAATAACCGCTTCGCGACTTCACTCTTCAATCCTGAAGCCAAATCCTACAATAAAAAACAAACAAAAAAATAAAGAATTACATCAATAGTAGCAACCTAGGACAACTAAAGAAATCGAGAGGAAATATAGGATAAAATACACTTTACCCCTCCAGCTATTAGATATGTGGCAATTTGCAACTCAAAATACCAAAATTGACACATTGCACCATTAAACTAACAAAATGTTACAATTTTCACACTCCGTTAAGATCTGAATGTCAATATTGTGCCATGACACCTATTTCTCATACAGCAACAGCTAGAATTGGACAATAGTGAAATTTATCAGTTTTTGGTAGTTGGGGAGTGCAAGTTGTCAGTTTTAATAGTTGAAGGTGCAGAGTGTAAAATGTTTGCTAGTCAGAGTACAAACTGTGTTTTCCCTATAAATATATTTACAGAAATATAACTTACTTGTAGCTTCGAAAGGAAAGCTGTGCGAGAAATATGTGATTGTTCAACATCTTTCTCAAGATTCATCATCTCTTCACTGCGAAACACAGAGCCATTTGGAATCGCATAGACACATCTTTGCATGTTTTTTACCACCACACAGCAACTATGGTATGTACTTCCTGCTTTGACCTAAGTTGCAATGACAGAGGTTGATAGGGAAGTTCATTTCACTGAAGCAACAAAACTCTCACTTGACAAGATGCTTGAATGGGAAAAAGGTCAAATAAGCTATCAAGTGCTAGAATGCTACTGCTGATTGGATGCATTAACATTTCTCAAGCGTTTAAGTATGAAAAAAAGAAAAAGAAACTTCTTCAAGGAACAAGCAGCAGTCTTTGTTGACCTTAAGGCATAATGAAACAACATATGCCAAAATTCAAGCTTATAAAAGAATATCAATTTGCAATAGTAACATGATACAGCAAACAACAAATGGTAAACCACGTCAATTAAACAATTAGGGAAGGAAAAAATGAAATATTCAAAAATAAAAGCTAATGCTTTCCAACATCTGTGCCTCTATGCATTTCAAAAACTGAAATCTAAATTTGCACCACTTGCCTTGGAATCAAACTCATTAATCGTATTTATAAAAAATAAAACTCGTGAATCCCGTGGGAGAACACGTTTTTTATGAGGAAACGGAAAGAATCCCGTGGGAGAATACTTGAAAGATACTTTCAACAAAACCAATTTAGGAGAATTACAAAAAACAATGAAGTATTTGCCATTTTTGGCTAACTTTGTTCTTCAGTGACCCATAATTTACGTACAGCACCTATATTACATAATTCGTATACAAAGCGCTTCCTTTAAAATATGCAATCGTATCAATATAACTCCACTTACCTTCCCAAACAGGTAGAGGTTGCCCGTATTAGCACCATAAAACTCCTCATGTGCATCAAGGATGTAAAAAGGCAGCGACCCATCCGATTCCACATCAAAGTCCAACTTTTCTTCAATACTCGTACCGTTGCTGACTTCCTTTGCAACACCACCAATACTCCCATTCCCTCCACTCCTCACTTCCTGCCATCCCGCAGTAGCAGCACTCAATGCAGGGTCTTTCTCTTCTTGAATCTTCGCATTCAGAGTGAAACCCTCTTCCTTCTTCACCACTGGCTCCACTTTCACTTTCAGTTCCACATCATTCAGTATCTTCTCCTCGACCACGCCTCTTTGGGCTGTTGAAAAATCATCTAATCCCGAAATGACGTCCTTGCCCATCTCAGATTTTAATCCTCCCCGACCTTCAGATTCCTTATCCAAACCCTTCTCCTCCACCTGCGCACAATTTCTCTCCGAACCCAACCCAGAATAACCACCATTTATCGCAACCCCAGTTGCCAATTCGCTCCCATCCATCAAATCATCTCCCGCAACAGATAAACTCTCGCTCATAACATTACCAGTTGGCATAAAACTCTTGGAAACCGACGCCGAACCCGGCTGCCCCCTTCTTCGCCTCTCTCTATCAGCTTCGTCCGGCGCAAACTCCGCAATCACATCATCGACAATACTATCACATGCCAGCCCTTTGGCCTTATCATCTTTACTCTTCTTGAAGAACACCGACGAAGTGAACATGGATGACAGCCTCTGCTTCCCCATCATTGCCGCGGCCGCAGATAGCGAAGAAGAAGAAGCGGAGGGCTTCTTTAGCTGCGGGTCCCTCTTTTCCATCTTCTTCTTCCTCTTCGGTCTCTCTTGTTCGCCGCCATCGGATTCTTCATCTGACGAGAAAGGGACCCCCGACTTGGACCAGTCCTCCTCCTCACCCTCGTCGCCATACCCGAGGCCGTCGTCGTCGACGATAAATCCCCGGACCTCCTCGCGGCGCTTAGCGACAAGGGCATCGTACTCTTCCTCACCGACGGTGTCGTAGATCGGAGTCTCGAGCTTGATCTGGAATCCTGCTCCGCCGCCTCCGACCTCAGATCGTCGTCCTCCTCTGCGAAGGGCTTTAAGGCGCTCGAGGGCTTCGGCCCGGGCCGCCGCCTCCGTGCCTCGGCTCCTGCGCCTGCCGGAAACTAGTGACTGCTCGTCCTCCATGTCTATTCTCTATCCCGCTCTTCCCCAACCTAAGAGGCCCCAAATTCTTCTTCCCTGGAGAAAAGAAAGATCACCGTGAAGGGGCAAAGTGGGAAATTAGTTTAGGCAGTCGTAAAATGGCGGGAAGGTTTTGGCGCGGAAGTAATAGTGTGCTATTGGATCGGATAGGTCTATATCATAGAACAATGGCCCATGGGCCAATAGATAGGCCCGTTTCGATATTGTGACAATTTGAATTATATGTCATTTTGTGGCATCATAGTTTGCACGAAAGCTTTGTTATTCATTGATTGGAAACCCAAAGGGCAAAGGATGCAATTTTAGAAATGGAACATATAAATTAAATGCAATTATAAATCAAAGGGAGCGTCTTAGAAAAATGTTTTTACACTTATAGGTGAGTAGAAATTACTAGGTTTTATAAAAAATAATATTAGATACAGTTTTAGGCTCCACAAGTTCCGCGCACTTTTATTGAAAAAAAGTAAATCCCACAATTAAAAAATTAATTTTTTTATATGAAGATGAATGTTATGCATCAGCCATTATTCACTCTCACACCTTACACATATAGTTTTTTTATAATATGTGCGAATGTTTTTCATAGGGTGTGAATGTGTTTTTCATAAAATAAGAGATGTGAGATAGTAAACAGTAACTAATGAGAATAATTTTTCTTTGAAAAACTCTTTGGACAGGAGTCACCTATAAGTTGGGTTTATTGGAGACCAATCCGGTTGTGACAGATAAGCCTTCCATGGCATGTTACGATGGGGACGCATACGGGTAAGCTTCTCTCTCTCATTCATTCTCGATTTATCTCAAAACTCCAAAAGGCCTCTCTCTCTCTACTTGGACTCTCTCTCTCTCTCTCTCTCTCTCGACTCTCCCTCTCTCTCCTTTGCCAGAAGTTAACACAAGCACAATAGAACAAAAATAGAAACGCAAACTTCAACCTTACAATTCAAGGTTCTGTTTTGTCTTCGTTTGGTCCATAGGAAAAACAAATGCAAACAAAAATTCTCCCATTTCTTTCCATACCTGTTTCAACCAAAGAAATGGGACATGCAAGATAATGAAACAGTTATTGAAAGCCTGAACTCCAAAAGCTTAATCTTTAAAAACGAAATAAAGACTTGTTATGAATAAGAGGAAAATAACCCAATGGCATGTTGACTTTTTTGTGAATTTGTTTTGCTTTGGTTATTACCATTTTGAGCTTTGAATATGATTTCAATGGCTCGAGCTTTGAGAGAGTGCCTTAATGGTGGGTCTCTAAGTTTGAAAAAAGGAAATTATTTCATCGTCTTTCATAGAAGATGAGAGACGGCCTGAAGTTTTCGGATCGAGAAAGTAGAGAGAATTTGGGTTTTTTTGATGAGAGGCCGTGTGGCTTCAGAGGCTTGGTGGCTTCGATAATAGAGAGTTTCCTCTTTCGGATCCAGACAGAGAGCAGAGAGAGAGAGAAGGAGCAGAGGTTTTCCTTCGACAGAAAGAGATCGAGAGTGGAGAGAGAGGGGGAGGGGAGGTCATGTGCACTCGCTACGTGTCAGTGTCTTACTGGTCTTCGATATTCTAAGTTTATAAGAGTTACCGGTCTAAAATTATTCTCTTTTTCTTTCACTTATAGCTAAATTGCGTCCCATCTTCTTATATGTTTGAATTATTGGGAATTTTTTGATAATTTTTATGCTTCTTTGGATTTTTTTTTTTTTTTTCTCAGTTCATTTTTCCAATCCAAAAAAGCAATACCGACCTCCCAAAGGAAGCATCTAATAAAGCAGCTAATTTGCTTTGGCTACAGAGTAAAAGTGCTATAATATTAGAATGCCAGCAGGGCATAGGCTATCATAAAAAGTTGGTGCTGACATTGATATTAGATTCCCTCTGCCTGTCAGAGGATGATTTATGAGATATAATTTTCATGTTCTAATCAGTGCACTCAATGCCTGTGAATGGGTGGGTGCAACTCTTTTTATCCAATAAGCTGACTTTTCTTGTAAATAAAAAAAATATAATAATAATAATTTTGTTATCATGATTCATATCCCGATGAAAAAACAAATTATTGTGATTATTTATAATATATATAATTTGCAAAATAAGAGTACTTTTACTCATGTTAAGCCATCTCATTCAATTTTTATGTTATATGTTCATAATTTTGTTAGTAATTTAAAGATTTTAAATTAGAATCTTAAAATTTATACAATCATGTTAACGAGCATTATGCAAATTGATATTTTAGAGATTTTAACTTCCATTTTTTCTCACGCGCGCACATATATATATATACTTACTTCTTTATCTTCGTTCCTCTGCATTTAGGGTTTGCTTGAATGTTGAGATGAGATAAAAAAATTTATAAATAGTAGTTAAATTGTATATTAATAGTAATGAAATGATTTGGTTAAGATGTTTTATAAAATTTTGAGAAATGAGAAAGACAAAATTAAATAAAAAATTGAGTTAAGATGTTTTATTTTAAAATTGGGAAAATTTTAATTATTTTATGTGTTTTATTTAGAAAATTGGAAATATTATAATAATGATGTAATGATTATATGAAAATTTTGATAATTTGAAATTGAAAAAATATTTATGTTTGAGTGATATTTAGATATTGAGATAAAATAAGATAAGTTGAGACCATCTTAGCATTGAAAGGGTGCCTTAAGCTGTATTTGGATAGTGAGGTGATCTCAGATGATATGTGAATAACAGTAAAAAATTATGATAAAATAATGATAAAAATTGAATAATAATAAAGAATAACAAAAAATAAATGAAAGATAATGATAAAATATTAAATAGTAATAGAGTGATCTATTACAATTAACTCATATTACTCTACTATAAATGGCGTGTCGCACAAGGACAGGACTACTCGGATAGTAGCAAGTAAGAATGTGACACCCACTATAAGTTCATATTATTGTGAGATGAGAAACACTGCTGGATTCCTTTGCTATGAATAACACAAAGTGCATGGCGCCAAAAGCTAACCACCACAATAATAAAAAAGGAAGTCGGAGAAACCCATGCATCAACTATGCATCATACTTGCGTGTGTCTATGGTCCATATATACTTTGCTTTCTTTTCAATCACAATTTCACAGATATATATATATATATATAGGATTAAGACATAATATTTGATGGTGTATAGGATTAGACTGATCAGGGCTTTGATGGTGCACTAACATGACAATGGCTATATCAACACGTGACACTCACGTGCTAGTAGTCATGAGATAGGGGATGAATGGTTTTGAAAGAACAAGAGCCAGATAGTTGATTGGAGTGGGGAGTGGCACATATTCATCTGTCTAATTGAGTTTGGTTGGAGAGGAAATTTAGAAGTTGTAGAACTTATTTTTTTTAACATAAAATATTTTAGTCACTACATATTGATTATATACATTTCAACATGACGTGAATTAATATAATATATCAGATTATAAAATATTTTTATTATAAAATAATGATAATCACAAATATAACTGATATGGAAAAGAGTAATGATATTCGCAAAATATATTTAAAATTAATATTATTTTATAAAAATATTATTTATCTTAAATTATTATTATATAAAAGATTGTAAAAGGTGACTTATTTATATTTTTCTACATAGAAACCTTGAGAAGAGAAAATATGGAAAGAATGTAATAATTTGTCTGTACTTACCGCGGGGAGAAGTACCATTAATTGGCAACTGCTGTCTCCTCCGTCACTCCCTCGCTCACTGACCCACTTAAATTCACACTGTCAGAGGTTTAAAGTTTTTGTCAACTGTATTTTACACACACTGATCCACTTTCGGTGCATGTATAGGCGTCCAACCAGCTCTTCCGGTTTTTAGTTTTTAGTTTCCCTTCGAAATCGAAACACAAAAAGAGGATCAGACAAAGCAGACAAAAGACTTCCAATGTCTGATAACAAAGCAGGCCACATGAACGACCAGCTATCAAAGCCGACCTCAATCTTTGGCATTAAACTGTGGGTGGTTCTTGGGGTTTGTGTTGGAGCTGCCTTTGTCCTTCTTCTCTTTCTCATCTCTCT
>QEOT01009439.1:16684-80553 GCA_003123785.1 Pterocarya stenoptera
CGACCAGCTATCAAAGCCGACCTCAATCTTTGGCATTAAACTGTGGGTGGTTCTTGGGGTTTGTGTTGGAGCTGCCTTTGTCCTTCTTCTCTTTCTCATCTCTCTCTGCTGGCTTGCCTCGAAGCGCTCCAAAGCCAAGGCCTCTCACCGACCCACAATCCCACTTGTCTCCAAAGAGATCCAAGAGATCAGAGTCGACCATTCTCAGACCCAAAAGCACCACCACCATGAGACCAAGCCAAGCAGGACTCAAATCCAGGCCGTCCCATTTTCTGAACCAGACCCAGTTCCCGGAATCGAAAGGCAGGCCTTGCTGCTGCCACCTCCGGAGGAAGAGAGCCCAGTGGGGTACCAGAGAATTCTTATTGAGATTGGGAAGGGTCATCGGATTTCTTACCCTGAGCGGTTTTGTAGGTCTTCTTCTGGGAGTGGGGAGGGTCGTGGTTTTGATCAGGTGGCTATGGTGGTTCCTGAAGTTTCACACTTGGGGTGGGGGCATTGGTATACTTTGAGAGAGCTTGAGGCCTCCACCAATGGCTTCGCTGACGAGAATGTCATCGGCCAAGGTGGGTACGGGATTGTTTATCATGGTGTTTTGGAGGACAACAATCAGATTGCTGTCAAGAATTTGCTCAATAATAGGTGCTCTCTTGCTGTTATTATTATTATTTTAATGTGTTTTTGAGATGTTATGTGCTACAATATCCTGTTATTAGAATTTATGATTCAGTTCGTCTTCAATTAGTATTGAACCAATTGGTTATTGTTAAAGAATTAATGAATTAGAGTTTTGGTATCCATTAGGGGACAAGCTGAGAGGGAGTTTAAAGTTGAAGTTGAGGCAATTGGCCGGGTCCGGCATAAGAATTTGGTGAGATTGCTTGGTTTCTGCGCTGAAGGTGCTCATAGGTACTCAATTATTGCCTAATTACCGCGACTTCCTTAAGCGAACATCTAGTCTTTGGTATTGCACGCTAGAGTGGACTAATGCCTCAGTGGAGATGATATTGAGCTGCTTTATACTTTCGTAAATGGTGTTTGATAGATTATCTTCAAGTCACCAGGGATAACTGCTTGTTTCCTTCTATGATAGGATGCTTGTCTATGAATATGTAAACAATGGGAATTTGGAACAGTGGCTTCATGGGGACGTAGGGCCTTGCAGCCCACTTNAAACAATGGGAATTTGGAACAGTGGCTTCATGGGGACGTAGGGCCTTGCAGCCCACTTACTTGGGAGATTCGGATGAATATCATACGTGGAACAGCAAAAGGGTATGATCCAAATTGGTCACATCTGAGCTTTATCCCTTTTTCTGCGTCTCATCCATGACATCAGTATATTGGCCACTTGAATAACATACTTAATTTATTGGTCATGGCTGTAACTTAACTAATCTTGTAGGCTAACTTACCTTCATGAGGGTTTGGAACCCAAAGTTGTCCACCGTGATATAAAATCAAGCAACATTTTAGTTGACAAACAATGGAATCCAAAGGTTTCAGATTTTGGTCTCGCCAAGCTCCTTGGCTCTGAGAGTAGCTACATTACAACCCGTGTCATGGGGACATTTGGGTATGTATAGCTCTTTATGTTTATGTATCTGTTTTTGGGTGAATGCAAAAGAGATCACAACAGTCTTGTTTCTATTTTTGTAGCTATGTAGCACCTGAATATGCAAGCACAGGCATGCTGAATGAAAGAAGTGATGTGTATAGTTTTGGTATTCTTATAATGGAAATAATTTCCGGGAGGAACCCAGTTGATTATAGCCGACCTCCCGACGAGGTTTGCACTATATCACTTTGCTTCAAAGATACATGAAAAAGCTAACAAATATTCTTCTAGGTTTGTCTTTTGTCATCTCTCCTCTTCCCTGGTTCTTTTGATTGAAAAGCCAATAATTTCAGGTCAACTTAGTTGAGTGGCTTAAGAATATGGTCGCTAACAGGAATGCGGAAGGAGTATTGGATCCAAAACTACTTGAGAAGCCTACTTCAAGGGCATTGAAGCGGGCTCTTCTTGTTGCTTTACGTTGTGCAGACCCTAATGCACAGAAGAGACCAAAAATGGGACACGTTATACACATGCTTGAAGCTGAAGATGCACCCTTCAAAGAAGTACGTATGCACTTGAAATTCTGCTAGAAAGTTCACTTGGCACTTAATAGCACACAAACAATTCATCATTTTCCTTTTTCTTTCATTTTTTTAAATACTAGTCCGACTGTCAAAAAGCAAGGTATGCCAGCTCTGTTGAGAACAAATATCTTGTGCTGATGTTTAGGAAACTGAGAAGTGGAAGAAAATGAGGCATTTCTTCCAGCTGTACCATAATTGGTCATTCCATTTTCATTTTCTCCGTTCATTGATTATATATGTTTAAGCAGGTTAGGTAGGAAATGAAGCTTAAATCATCGAAAAATCCCAAGTTATATGATGGATAAGAATTTCTCTTTTCTTTTCTTTTCTTTTTTTTCTTTTTTCCTTTTCAAGAAGGTGTAATCTATTACTGTTATCACAATCTCCATCCTAACAAGCAGGATCGATAGTTCGACATTTAGGCTGTAACATTTAGCAACACAAACTGTATAGTTTGGTATTTATGGCACTAGGGTTAGTTCATATTCCTTCCTTTGGCATAACATTTATTGAGTTCTCTTTGTTTATTTTCACGAACTGTTTAATTGCTACTTTCTCGTCCTCCACTCTGCTCTTCTAGTGAGGTTAGGTTGGAAATTGTTACTATCGGCGTGAGATGCAAAATTTTATCTGGTCGTTTTTGTCTTGTAATTAATTGAGTAAAACACATGACTTTTTATGCCTTTGATGTTAGCTTTCTTTCTTGTAACTGTCTACTGATCAGGTTTTGATTGTCTTGTTTTAGGATCGTAAAGTAGGAAGGGACAGAGGAGACTCAGGTGGCGACACTGCAAGGGCTGGGTTGAAAGAGAATGATTGTGAACACGGAAGTGGGGCGCATGCCAATGAGGCAAGATGGCAAAATCAAGAAGAAAATCTGAAGGTCCCTACGCCTGTTTTGTAAGTATTATGAGTATTGCTCACCTGAGTATGGCCCTCAACCTAGTTGGCAAAAGTAGCCGTGTGACAGTAATATGATTATTTCTGTTCAGGAAGCCATTAGCAATTTACTTGCTTTAAAATTGCCAATGTGATCAAGAAATATTTGGAATTATGTCTGAATTAAAAAATGTATTAGATGAAAATATATTGGCCAAAAGAAAAAAGACCAAATTCTCTTATTTTAAATACACGACAAAGAGAGTGAGGTTAGAAAGAAAGAAGAAAAAAGAACAGACAATGCAGCCTATAAGCAAAACTCGATTGATCAAAGCACACAACAATCCCACCAAGCCTTATGGTTTGTATCTATTTCACCCTTAATTACATCGAACCCAAGATGACAAAACCATAAATTTCATTCAAAAAATGCTCAGTGTCGCTCGAAGAGGAAGATAACCAGCAAGATGGGTATAAATTACAATAATATAAAGACAGTAGTAGCCAATATTGCCCCAAACAACCACCGAAGTTGCGCTGGTCTACTGTCCAAGTAAGCAGCCTTGGAAGGAACGTCGGATGATGGTGTTGTGGATCCTCCTTCGGCAGCAGCAGGGGGAGGGGGAGCAATGGGAGGGACATCACATGTCCCGGATGTAGCATTTGCCTGCTCATATATAACGTGTCAAATTACAGGTCACACTTTAGAGCCTTCCCCTTATGTTCAAATCTTTGCTACAATTCTTTTGTTGCACCAGACTAACCTAGTTTTGAAATGCCATATAATAAACAAACTGTGGGAAAAGTAATGGTTGCAAACCTTGCAGTAGGCAATGTTGTCACACCCACAAGTCAGATGACCATTGGCTTCATCTACGGCTTCAGGGGCTCCTCCACCATCACTCCTCTGCCACAAATATGTGAATATTTTCAGAAAATATTCCTCAAATTCTGTTTCTTTCCTTCAACTACACACACACACACATAAAGAATGCACATAAAGCAGATAAAGCCAATACCTGGTAAAAATCAACAGCAATGAAGTTTGGCCACCGTTTGGCGCTTGCTTCATAACATGTTGTCATCATGCTGATTAATGGAGCTGAATTGTCCGCGCAAGCATTACTTTGGTTGGGATTTGTAGAAAAATAGTTCTGAAGAACCAGGGATTTTGACAATGTTTCCATGGGTGAGGATTCAGCACGACTTGGACAGGAACCAGCTACCATCCCATTATTTCCATCTGATATCCCAGTACACCATCAAAACTGATTCTTTACCTCTTGTTAAAGTAATTTTTTTATAAATACTGCGACAAGCACAGTGTTTGTTCTAGCTTAACTTAGCTGTCAAGCAGAAACCGTGGAAGAAGAAATTGACGGATGCAAACAGTATCCAGAAAACAAAATTATTAGGACAAATATGTGATCTGGGGCCATCAAATTTTTTCCCTTGTAGAATTTTAATTCCTTGAGCTAGATTAACCTTTAATTTAGTGAATCTCTGGTCGTTAGGACATAAACTATTCAGCAAGTAAACAATGAAACAGGGCTTTGTTAAGAAAAGTTAAAACTCACACTGATTTTCTACAACATAGTTCCACTGATAAGCAATCCCCTCAGTTGCCTCCTTGGATGATTTTGAAGTAAAGACCACCAAACGCTGATTCTTCTGCACCATGTCGTCGACTGTCGGCCAATTGCCGCCATTCTTGGGCATCCGCGATAACGGGAACAGGTACTTAATAAGGCCAGATGCATTAAAGACCTTTGTCAAGCCCTGTGAAGATGTCACATAATCCTCAATAAAAATGGTGACAATCTCCGACGTGTTTGCTTCCAAGAACGCTTGGATCTCTTTCAGCACGTTAATGGCCGGTTGCTGGAAATAGGCAAAGTAAGTTCACGATCGATCAAAATAAAAGCATAAATAATAATTTAACATGGAATTAGAGTAAATGATTTGAAGTCCAAAGACCTACTTACAAATGCTGTGGCGTTGAAACATTGGCCGTCAAAAGAGTGACATAACCAGATGTCATTCTGGAAGTCGTACATATCTAACATAAGCCCTCGAACGCCATTCTACAAGGGGAAAAGACAGACACATTATGTTATGAAAATTATTTCACCTAATCAATACAATAATTCAAAGACTACACCGGCCTACGTACCAAGATTAATGTGGTTGGTTCCCACCGATCAAGCATAATTGAATGAAAAAGGGCCATGTTAGTTTGAATAATGCATGTAACTTTAGAGTCCACCCCAACCCAAAAAAGAAAAATATGGACCTCCACTTCTAGCCAATAAGCAATTGCCACGTCATCAGCACTACGAATGTTAATTGTGTCAAGCAGATCGTCGTTTCGTCTCAATAGTGTTGAATATGTTTCAAAGAATATGAACAATGAAATGAAATGCTTTCTAGAAGTCAATTCTTATTGCCGTCTAAAAAATGGTGTCTAGAAATCAATCCTTGAAAACAAAACTATGCTTAGAATTTGAGACGAAGAACTCGCATGCAGCAGAAATAATTACGGGAAAGCGAAGAGGAAAGCCCAGAAAAGAAAATATTGTAGTGAAACTCACATTGAGTTGGCTGGTAACCGAGTCTTCCTGATTGGTGGGTGAGAGTAGAGCCGCACCAGTCGCCGACTTTGCACCGGACAGAGCGTACGCGTTGTGAGTTGTAAGCCATGAATACTGGTTAAATGGCAGACCTTTCACCTGATCCAAATGCTTTTTTAATCAGAAAATAAAGTCACCAACAGACAAAAAAGCAAACAAACAAATGAAAAGGACTCACTTTTGATATGGGGTTCAGTGGTTGGGTCCGGACACATCTCGAACGGGTGTTCCCGTTTGCAGCGCACGTTTCGCAGCGTAAGCCGGTGTCGCATTCCCCGCCGGCGGAGCATGTCTCTCCGATCTGGGTGGGATAAGGACACGAGGAATCATATCATAATTAGAAACATTGCATATAATTATAGCAAAACGGTTTATTTATACATATAATTAAGAATGAAACAGGATTCAAGCAGGCAGCGGAGATAAAGGACACACCGTGAGACCGGAGGAACAGACGAAGAGACAAACTGCGATGAACAAACATTGAATTTGGAGATTGAAGACGGAGTTTATTCTCTGCAACATTCAAAAAAACAAAAGCAAAAAACAGAGTTAGGAACTTATGGCTTATTGTGTCGTCTTGAATCATCAGAACATCAGAAGAAGAACGTAAGAATGAGATGAATTAAGGAGATAGGATATGCCTTCATTGTGAAATTTGGGTTTGTACGAGAGGGAGAGAGGTCTCTCTCTGTTTATATCCAATAATTTTAAGCGAAAAGATCGAGGAGTGGTTCAGGAATTGACTTTGGCTATGCCGCAAGGAAGGTGAAATGAGAACGCAGACTATTTATTGTTTAGCTTTGAACGATGAAATCATAATATTTCTGAAAATAAAAAGATTTATTTATGATTGAATGAATGTTTTACGACAATTATAGGTTTGGGGAGTGAGATGAGAATTTTGTATTTTGTTTTAGAGTTTAAAATATTATTTTTTAGTTTTAAAATTTAAAAAAGTTGAATTGGGATTTGAAAAATATGTATTGAGATTTGAAAAAGTTGAATTGTTTATTATATTTTATATGGAGATTTAAAAAAGGTGTAATGATGAGTTGAGATAAGATGAAAATTTTTGAAAATTTTTAACTTCCAAACCTATCCTAATCTTTGTTTTTGTGAAAGATATGAAAACGCGTAGTCTTCCTTTTCTTTCTTATTAATAGTCGATTAGATCCGCTTCTCTGTCGTAATAGCTGCTACCTATTTTCGTTTGTTTTCGGAGATGAGATGAAATGGGATGAGATGAGTTAAGATTAAAGTTAAAAAGTGGAATAAAATAATATTAGAATATATTTTTTAATATTATATTTGTTTTAAAATTTAAAAAAGTTGAATTGTTTATTTTATTTTGTATGGAGATTTGAGAAAGTTGTAATGATGAGATGAAAAGTTTTCAAAATTTTCAAAGTTTTGGAAAATTAATTTCCCTTTTGGCAAAAGGTTTTTCTTTACGAATTTTAGGAATGAAATTAAAGGTCATATGTTTTGTAGGTTGATTATAGCTATATTTTACCATAAATAATATTCATTGTGTCCGACAAAAAACATATGAGCATTTAAATAAATGATTTGGTGTAATAAAATAAAAACAATAATTAAATTCCTATATCATTAAAATATGTATTTGTTTTTATTTTAAAATGTTGATAAATCTCATGCACTCTCTTTAATAAAAAGTTTGATCTATTTATTTTTAGAAAAATAATTTTTTTATGTAGATATCAAAATTATCTATTTTTTTTAAATGAGTATATTGGTACTAGTTTTATTTTTATTTTTATTTTCCTTGGCCGTCGCTGCAATAAACAAGATCTACTAGGCTTCTAGAAAACAATGGTACTGGCCGGTTCTCGGATTCTATGAGGTTACATGTCAAAATGTTACGACGACCAAAACAAATTGACAAATAAAACAGAAAACACGAAAAGAAATCCGTCATGTGACCTCGAATTTGCAGCCTTCTGGGACCAGAATTTGTCTGAAGTTGTCAATTCTTTGATGTCTTGTTTAATTTTAATTTTACCTTATAATCTTCGGATCTTAGTCAACAGAAAACACAGAATTATATATAATTGTGATGTCATAATCTCAAAATAATAAAAAGAAAAAATATTTATATATTAATTAAAGAAATAATGAAAAGAATTAACAAGAATCTGTCAAACGCATCTGATTTGTATTCTGCACGACTTTCAATTTCATATTTGCCTAAATTTCGTTATTATTCTGGAAACTCCATAAGCAACCTAAAACGACTCAGTCTCGACCATAGAAGGAAAGAGATAATATATAAAGTGACCATCACAATATTTATTTAGCATTTAATATTGTATAAAAAAAAATTAACTCCATAAATCATGATCAACACAAAGAACATCGGCTATTAATCTTATGGTGGACAATACCATAGAGACAAAGAACATCAACTATTTGTATATGCATGGTTGTAGCCGTTGCATCGTGTGGATCGACTTCCTCAATCTCCCCTCAAGCTACATTTCGGTAGCGAGATTATATCACATGATATGTGAATAGTAATAAAAAAATATTAATTAATAGTAAAGTGAGACCAATCGTTCTTTACCAAACTTGATTCGTTGGTCGTGTTATAGGCGGACATGGGAAGAAAAGGGCTCCACGCTTCTTTCAGAGTAGGGCCCAGATCAAATCGGCCCATACATGAGGGCTTTCAAGTTCTAGTTAGAGTTTATCGGTATTAGGCCCAATGAATTTTCTTTTAAAAGGATGATATTCCAATTTTTTTGAACGAACTTACTTCTGGCGGACTAATAATTTTTACAAGAATGTTTCAAAAACCCAAAATCAAAGTCCTTTTCCTATTAAAACTCAACAAAATTCTATCAAAAACTATTTAAAAATCTCAGAACAGGAGAGCCTACCTTTTCAGAGAGCAGCCTTGTTTTTAAACACCTGAGGAAGCTGTATTCTATCTTTATGTACTCAAATTGAGTTTCACGTTGTTCTGGAGGGCGAGAGCTGTGTGATGCATGGGGAAAAAATGAACGTTAAAATTGACTAGTGGAGGTGGACAATCTAGTAATCTTTACCTGCTTTTCACCTCCTTCTTTAACCAAAATAAGTGGGAACATCTGTTCCTATTGGCAAGTAATCATAGTTTTGCCACTTTAGTTTTGTGGACCAGACTTCAAAAGTGAATATTTTGTGTATTTCTAGATCGNTAGACCAGGCAATTCAAGATGGGGTGGATATATTGTCTCTGTCCTTGGGTTTTGCCTTGGATGACAATTTCTTGGAAGATGATCCTATTGCAATAGCCACTTTTGCAGCCATGGAAAAGGGTGTACTGGTTGTTGCTTCTGCAGGAAATGATGGGCCTTTGTATGGTACCTTAATCAATGGAGCTCCATGGGTACTAACCACCGGTGCCGGGACTATTGATCGTGAGTTTGACGGAGTCTTATCTTTAGGAAATGGTAGGCAAATCACCTTTGTATCCTTGTATCCGGGGAATTCTTCTCTAAGACAGCTGCCTCTTGTTTTCATGGACGGCTGCCAAAGTGTGGAGGAGATGAAGAAAAACAGAAACAAGATAGTTGTGTGCAAAGACGATCTTAGTATAAGCACTCAGGTTGAAAATGCCGAGCTTGCAAGAGTTTATGGAGCCATCTTCATCGCCAATTATTCTCTATCCGAACTCTACACAAGAAGCTCGTTTCCAACAGCATTTATCGGCCTGCGAGATGGCCAAACAGTAATAGACTACATAAAGAAGAACAACAATCCAAGAGGAAGCTTGAAATATCAAAAGACACTAACCGGTACAAAGCCAGCACCACTGGTAGACGGCTACAGCGCCAGAGGGCCATTTGCAAGCTGCCCCAGAGTCCTAAAGCCAGACCTTCTGGCCCCTGGATCCTTAGTCCTCGGGTCATGGTCTCCAACCACTTCAGTTGCTGTAGTTCAATCACGTCCTTTATACAGCAACTTCAATCTTGAGTCGGGCACCTCAATGGCTGCCCCTCATGTTGCTGGAGTAGCTGCACTTATAAAAGAAGTGCACCCAGATTGGAGCCCTGCGGCCATTCGGTCTGCCCTGATGACTACAGCAAGCTCTTTAGACAACACCTTTGGCCCCATAAAAGACAAAGCAAACAATCAGCTGCCAGCCAGCCCTCTAGACATAGGAGCTGGACACCTCCATCCCAACAAGGCACTCGATCCTGGACTTGTCTACGATGCAACAGTGGAGGACTACGTAAAGCTTCTCTGTGCAATGAATTACACGGCAACCCAAATAAAAATCATTACAAGGTCCACGCACAACTGTCTGAACTCGTCTTTGGATCTTAATTACCCATCTTTCATAGCCTTCTTCAATGATTATGATTCGGGTTCGGACGCAAAAGTTGTGCGAGAATTTCGGAGGACAGTGACTAATGTGAGAGAGGGGAGATCGAGTTATACTGCAAAGTTAACAGCAATGAGTGGTTTAAAGGTGAAGGTGGAGCCAGAGAAGCTGGTATTTAAGCAAAAGTATGAGAAGCAAAGCTACAAGCTGCGTTTGGAGGGGCCAAAAGTTTTGCAGGAGGTGGTGATCCATGGCTCTCTTAGTTGGGTGGATGATCTTCGTCATTATGTGGTGAGGAGTCCAATAGTGGCGACGAGTCTGGTTCCGGAATCACTTTCGAAGACAAAGCTATAATTATTCTGAATAATGGATATATAAAGTTATTTTCCCCAATTCTTTGTTTTTCACTTCTTACTTCTCTTTATATAGCTTTTCTATCTTTCCATTGTCAAAGGAGTATACGACCTTAACAGTCAGATGTTTTAGTGATTGAAAACTGCGATGAGTCAATAAATTAAAGTAGAATTAGACAAAGATATAGCTTCAAAGTGTTAAAAAAAAATCTTCTTTTTTTTTTTTTTTGGTTTTTTGGGGTTAGTCATGATATAAAACTCTACATCTGGAAACACAGAGCCCAAAACTCAAAATACAAGTATGCCTCAAATGCAGAACCAATTGCATCATACCAGCACTTCCATATAAACATCAACACAAGAACATAGAACAGTGGCGAACAGAGGAAATCCAATTGGGTAACAACCAAAGCAACTTGTAACAATTGAGATCATCAAAGTCCACCTCAAACAAATAACACAAGTTGTGATAGAGACTCGGCAGCACCAAAGCTACCACCAGGAGTGGCAATGACATTTCCCACTTATCCCAACAACTACACAAATACACAAACCAGGGGCTAAACCAATGCAAACAAAAGTAGGTTCACCCGTGCAGCAAATACACCAGTGCATTGAGTCAATTAACATTATAGCTAAAGGCCCACCACTGCAGCGATTTCCACCACTAAAACAGGACAAAACTCATCGGATGGGTAAGTAGAGCACAAAGCAGATATCTCTGCAAGCAAAGTGAGGGACAACAACACACAACAGCCAAAAAAGGTGAGTAACTCAATTCCTTCAAACCAACACAATAGTTACATAGCCACCCCATATAGACAGGAACGAATACATTATCTTCTGGAGAAATTGTTCACAAAAAAAAAAATGGTCAAACCAAAGGCAAATGGATCTCCCATCATCGATGGGGAATTGCATTCTTCCCCGAGCAGATTCCTCAAGTTTTAGAATTTTTCTCCATATCCAAGAACCATCACCTGAATTTATAAGATATCAGAAGCTTCGATTTTAAATGAACTAGCACAGCTAGACCAAACTGACTGATCGCTATGAATGCATATATTCCATAGTTGTCTAAGCAAGGCCACCCGATTTCAAGTATCCAAATTCCTAACACCATCAGTACATCAAACAATATTTTAAGAAACCCCAGTGCCCTCTTATCTTCAACTCACTTTCCTTCCGTATAAAAGCCACAAGTGTTTGCTCCACTTGTGGCCTGATGACTGCTTAGGCTCAGTTTGCTTATACAATATTCTTATCTCATCTCAATTATTACAATTTTTTCAAATTTTTATATAAAAATATAATAAATAATTCAATTTTTTCAAATCTCAAAATAAAAATAATATTAAAAAATATATTCTAACAATATTTTATTCAACTACTATTCAAAATATCTAACCTTATCTCATCTGGACTGTGCAATCCAAACCCAACCTTAAAAGTAATAGAATTACGGAGGACCAATACATACGATAGAAAACAGGATAGAGTTGATGACTTGAAGCCTGCCAATAAAGGGTAACACTTAGCATTGGCATTGGATTAGCCAAATACCTTTTTATCTTCAAATTTAACAAATATCATCCATATTTACTCCACATTGAATTAGCTAAATTGTTTTCATCCAAACTATAAGTTACAGTAAATCTATTATTCTTTTCAAATATGAAAAGAACTATAGAAAGTCTAAAAATACCTTTTCATCTTTTTGAGATTATTATATTATAGATATGATATTTTTATTCATATTAGATTTTATCATCTATATTCATATTGGATTATTATATTATAGATTGTTGGATTGTGAATATGAAAATGAATATGATTGTTGGAGGTTATTGAAGATTATGAAAATAAAATAAAAATTAATTAAAAAATATAATTAATAAAAAATAATAATATTTTATTATTATAAAGAGTAGAATGACTAATCCAATGTAGACTTCAAGTTTTGAATGATTAGCAAAAAGTAAAAAAGTTACATATTAGTCAAAATTTGAAGAATAGGATAGCCAATCTAATGCTAATGCAAAGTCCAAAGTCTCAGCCTTTGTCATAATTTTCTCTATAAGTGCATAACAATCTGGTTTTTGCAATCAAGAAGAGATTAAAGACAGTACCGAGGTACCAACAGGAAGTTCATCCACTTTGAATCCTGAAAGAGAAAATATATTTGCAACTACAAATTGTGCAACTGTCGCATAATCATTTTAAAAAAAAGTGAATAAAACATGGGACCACGTAAAAAAAAATTAAATCCTAAAAAATATTCAGGGTGTGGCCGGTTCTTGCCAGGCACAGCCGTAGAAACCCCAACAAGGTCAGATATGATAAAGCTCTTATATATCCCAATCTGGAAACACATCTACCCAATATCACCTTTAATTACAGAAAATAAGTAGGTCATCCACAAAGCAGATGTGGGGGATTCCGTCCTTGTTGAAAATCTATAGGTATTTTAAAGGTCCCCTAATTAACCACCATATTATTCAGTAATGCAGAGAAAGCTTGCTTCCAAACAACTTTTTTCTGCAAAACTTCACGGATTGATCTTTAAGTATTCGATTCGGTACTGCATCTTCACGTGCTCTTAAATCTAGCTAATTGTGTTTTCACAACTGTGATGATCAATCTTAAGAGTATGTGCCCTTGGAATCCAAATTTGGTGTCATTATGAGGGAGATTGTGATGGCAGCTTATATTATATTATTATTCAGACCTTGGCACCTACTTTCTATGTGGCAAGACCCGGACAACCCAAACCAAAACCAAGTCTCCTCTTGCTTTAACAAGAGCCTAAAAATAAGGTGGAGTTTTGACCGTGTTGCTCGTGTGGTAGATCCATGGACAATAGCAGCCACTTGTACGGCCGGATGACCTAGATGGTATGGGCTACGTGCTTCTATTATGCAGGAGTAAAATTCCTACACAATCCAAGCCCCATTCTAGAGACCTATTTTTCGAATCAGACGTATATCTTTGATAGACAATATAATAAACCAAAATCAGCAACGAGACAACTGCATGTAATGGTTCCTGGCATGTGTGCAGAGATCCACCTTGTGGTTATAATTACCTTCATACACAAGACTTCGTAAACAATAAAGAAAGCAAAAACATAACGTGCTGTACCCATGACGTGCGTTCTGGAGATTCTATGACTGTCCAAGAATTTAATTATATTCAATCAAAAATCAAACAGTCAGTGCTCTCTTTATGCTTTCACTCCTCCTACGATCCTCTTCCATCTATCTAACCCTTTGGCTCTCGAGTTAGCTGTGCACGTTAGCCTGACCACCACCACCACCTTCATTAACGCCAGCACCATACCTTCAACAAAACAATGTCAATGCTGGCCAAGACCGATTCCGAGGTGAGCAGCCTGTCCCAGTCGTCTCCTGCGCGTTCCCCTCGCCGGCCTGTCTACTACGTCCAGAGCCCTTCCAGGGACTCCCATGATGAGAAGACGACCAACTCCTTCCACTCCAGCCCAGTGCTCAGCGCCATGGGTTCCCCTCCCCACTCCCACTCCAACTCTTCTCTCGGCCCCCACTCTCGGGAGTCCTCCTCCACTTGCTTCTCCGCCTCCCTCAAGCCCGGCTCTCGATCAAAGAACCCCGGCTCCCAAAGGAAGGGTTGGAAGGCCTGGAAGGAGTTCGATGCCATTGAAGAAGAAGGCCTTCTTAACGATGATGACGGAAACCCACGTGGCCTCACTCGCCGCTGCTACTTTCTCTCTTTCCTTGTCTGCTTCTTTGTGCTTTTCTCTTTCTTCTCTTTGATCCTCTGGGGTGCAAGCCGTCCCCAGAAACCCGTTATTACTATGAAGGTGTGCATCGATCTTCCAATTACCATACCATTAATTTCTTGTTTATCTGTACATTCAATGAGAATTAATTGAACAGAAAGCAGCATAATTTTTTGTGATCACGAGGGTGTTGATTTGTTTGTGCATGATTGCAGAGCATTTTATTCAACCAGTTTGTGATTCAAGCGGGTGCAGATTTCTCAGGAGTAGCCACGAACATGGTGTCCCTGAATTCCACGGTGAAGCTTACCTTTCGAAACACAGCAACATTTTTCGGGGTCCATGTCGCATCAATGCCTTTAGATCTCTCCTATTTTCAACTCACTGTAGCCTCTGGAACCGTAAGCCATCCAAGATTGATCTTTCCATTCATTTTACTCGAAAATCTTCATTTCATTCTGATAATAATAATTTATTCAATATATGGGCGTTGATAATTTTCAGGTACATAAGTTTTATCAATCAAGAAAGAGTCAGAGATCAGTATCTGTGATCCTGAAAGGAAGCAATATACCATTGTATGGAGGGGGAGCAAGCTTGGGCAGCTTGAATGGTGCACCAATTGAGCCAGTGCCACTGACTTTGAAGTTCATGGTTCGATCGAAAGCGTATGTTTTAGGTAAACTGGTGAAGCCCAGGTTCTACAAGAGGGTTGAGTGCTCAGTTATAATGGATCCAAAGAAAATGAGCAAGGCCATTTCGCTCAAGAACAAGTGTACTCACTAGTGAAAGAAAAATAATACCCCACTAGATGAATATAACGGTCATGTATTTTTTTGTTGATTATGAAAACTAGTTTTTTTTTTTTTTACTTTTTTTGTAATAATTTATTTAAGCATTAAATAGTTGGGGAAATAATTACCGGAAATGTAGCATTTTCGGCTTAGAAGCAGGAGTTGACTGCAGGGGTTCCGGATCTCATTGCTGACTGACCTGAAGAATATTTAGGGGAAAGGGTGAAGATAGGCTTATTATTTCTTCTTTTATTACTCTCTTTATTTTTTTTTAATTTATTATTATTATTTTCTTTTACTTAATTATAAAAAAAGTGATTATTAATGAAATTGTATATTTTTTTAATTTTTTTAATGATTAAATATTTTAAACAAATACTTAAAATAAAATAATAAAATAATAAAAATTTTAAATAGACTATGAAATAATAAATTAATAATAGAAAGTAGTAAGCCTATATCATCCGACGGCAAATAGGGAAACACGAGTTGAGTAGTTGGTAGGTGTTATGAATTTTGTTTTTTCGCTTGAAATTTATTTTGCTAGCGATTAAGAATGTCTTAAAGTTTTTTTTTGGATTATAAGGCAAAAAATGAGAAAATAGATAGATATGAAGTGAGAAGTTGGTCGGTGGAATGAACTGTTGTTGTTGTTATTATTATTATTATTATTATTGTTATTGTTACAATTTTCACTTGTAACTTATTGACCGATTGATCAAAATTTCTTAATTGTGCGTTTGGATAGCTAGATTCAGCAAGGAGCACGTCGGTGTGGGCCTTTAAAATCCAAATCCCCTGGATCATATATTAAAAGTTAAAACTTAGACTCATGACATATTTATGAATAGTAGTGAGATGATTTGTGAATAATAGTAAAATAATTTAGGTTAAGATTTTTATGAAGTTTTGAGAAATAAAAGAAAAGTTGAATAAAAAAAATAAAACTAAAAGAGGATTATAATATAATTTTTTAATATAATTTTTATTTTGATATTTGAAAAGCTTGAATTGGTTTTTGTGTTTTTGGAAAATTTGTAATAATTAGATGAAAAATTTGAGAATTTGAAATTAAAAAATGTGTGTTTGAATGGCGTTTAAATATTGAGATAAGATGAGATGATTTCAAGAGTTTGTAAAATAATATTTTAACTTTATAATATTTTTATTCAAATTTCTCTCTTTCATTTTCTAAAATCCCATAAAACACCTTAATTCAAATTATTTCACTATTATTTATAAATTATCTCATTATTATCTATAATTTTTTTATTTTATCTCCTCCATCAAACCAAACAACGGCTTCTAAAACTGCTTCAAAGTTTAGAAGGAAAAAAAATTGAGACTCTTGAAGTTTGAGACTGAACCCATAGAGTCATAGACTGACGTTTCCTTCACATGAGGTAGTGGCCTAGTCGGTGGGGGGAAGAACACGTGGGCCTTGAAGTTTTGTTTCAGATCCAACACTATCGTACTTAGGAACCCAAGTCCACTTATATTCGGAACCGAATTTCATGATTTTTATCTATCTTGTTTTTTCTTATAATATTAATATGATATTGTATATTAATTTTTAAGATTTTTTTTTCTTCAAAAATAGATTTTAGAATCGACTGATTATTAATATAAAATTTATTGTAGCTTTAATATTTTATTTCATGAAAATCAGTTCTAATGGTACATGAGCTTGTGTTGCTATAGAGTTCATAATTCTTCTAGCAGCCTTCTTCATTTTTTTTTTTTTTTTAATTCCTTAAAGTACTAAGATGTTTTGGTACACCGAATTGATTCTTGTTTGTTAAATTGTCTGAACAACCTAACCTCCAATAATTTGGTATAACTTGGAAGACAAACTTGATCCTACCCCACAAAAATACCAATTCTGGTCAACTCAATGCTAATCTTAATCACCATATACTCCAACTATAACTTTGATGCCTGGGTTTTGATTTTTTGGCTTTATAATGTATCCCCCCAGGTGTTTTATTGTAATCATGAGTTTCTTCCACCACAAATGAGGACTATTAATAAAATTAGAATTTCGTCATCTTCTTAAAAAAAAAGAAAAAAAAGAAAGAATAAGTATCTATTCAGAACCAAGTATATGAGGCATCATGCTAAATTATACAAAGAAGGAAGTAATGTGTAAGAAAATATCTCAAGAGAATATCTTTTTATTCCAACATGGTGGGTGGAGGATAAACAAACAAAACCAACCACAAATTGCATATTTTGAAACTGGGAGAATTGGGTGTACTGCTGCTTTGTAACTTTGCTTGCTACCAATTATTTAAAGCCAAAACCCTTTGGAAGGCCTTCCAATGGAGAATATTCCCAAATAACATCAACTTCATTTACCAATTGCACCCACGCTTGCTTGGGTTGTTGGCCACCTCTCTCCTGTTGAGAAAATCCAATTTCGTTTGCCAAACATTCAAAGGAAGGCCTCTAGTGACCTAAGACACCACATGACCATTTTGACTACACCCACTACAATTATTCTTTTTTTTTTTTTTTTAGGTAATAGTTTTTGAGATTTATTAAACATTGAGAAAAAAGAAGAAGAAAACCACTAAGTGTTAAAAGATTTGGACTTTAGTTTGACCAAATAATGAAGTTTTTTCCTAATATTAAACTCTAAAAAGAGGATTAATAACATTGAGGCATATCTTCAGCAGAATCTCAAATTGTATTAAAAAAGTAAACTCGTTTATCTTTATAAATGAGATAAGTTGAGAAGAAAGTTGAAAATTAAATATAATATTACTAGAATGTATTTTTTAAAAATTATTTTTATTTTAATATTTAAAAAAATTAAATTTTTTATTTTATTTTATGTAAAAATTTAAGTATAATAATTACTATATATATCAGAATGATTGTGAAAACTGCAAAACTTTATACTCAATAAAAGATTTTCTGTACAAATTCGACCACCCGAGGGGCCAATCAGAATCGAGTAGAGTCAGACTGTTAAAACACATATCTCTCTCTCTCTCTCTCTCCTAATATTTACCGTCAAAAAGATCACAATCTAATCAGAACCGTTAGATGTGATGAAACTCTTCCCAAAATTACTTGCCACTTCTTCTTCCCTTCTCTGCTCTAAATTACCCGGTTCTGATCCCCTCACCGTGAACCAACTATCGGAAAAGGACCAATTGGGTGCCTCGTCGGTCACCAGCTGCCGGAGTCGATCTGTCGGAGAAGAAAAACTTGACAAGAATGACGAACTGAAACCAGAATTTACTTTCCATTCAAACAATTTACCGGACTCCGGTGCAGATTCCGGCGAAACTACAACCGAAGATTGCACTGAAACCCATTCTGGAAAATTGAAAGGACTTCTCGGAGATGTTGATGTTTTTAATTTATCGGTGTCCTCCAATGGAACAGCGTCCTGATCGTTATTATCATCAGCAGCAACGAAGGGATGGTCCAGAAGCATTTCAGCCGTCCACCGATTTCTTGGATCTTTCACGAAACACTTGCCGAGAAAGTCTTTCCCTTCGAAAGACAATTCCTTTGGAACATGTGGCACTTCATCACTATCCCCAATTCGAAGCAAAAGTTTCCACATATTCACCTCGGGACCACAGTCCCACGCCGGCTTCCCGGTGAGCATCTCCACCAACGCGCACCCAAGAGCCCAAACATCCGCAGGTGATTCGTACTCGTTGCAGTTTACTGATTCCGGCGACATATTCATAGGAGTTCCTCTGATCTCGGGCCTGCTCTGTTGTTGCTCTGCTTTCTTTGCCAGTCCAAAATCCGCGATTTTGATTGCTCCATTGGCAAACACAAGGATGTTCTGAAGCTTTATGTCGCAGTGAACGAATCCTTTCGCGTGAACAGCACGAAGCCCTTTGAGTATCAACTTCGCGTATCGCCGAACATCGGATTCTGGTAACCGGCCGCCACGACTATTCACCTGATCGGCCAAACTCCCATTAGAGGCGTACTCCAAGAACAGATTATAGAACTCCTCGCCTTTCTCGACGCTGAGATCGTCTCCAAAGCATCGAATTACTTCGGGGCAAGTCGAAAGCTGATCGAGCACTTGTTTCTCGTTCCTTAGCGAGGCGGAGTTGGATGATTCAGAAGTTTTGACGACCATTACCGGATGAGCTTGAGCGGAACTGTTTCTGGGTATGGCCAAACTCACGGTTGCGAAGCTTCCATGACCGATTGGGTCTCCTCGAACCCACTCCATGGTCGCTCTCAAAACGGTTTCTTGCTCTGGTTTTCTTTGTCAGGGGAAGAAAGAAACGTAGGTGCAACTGAACTCTGCTTTCCTCAACTTGGACGATAGGTGCTTAAAAGCATGGATGTCCTTTTATACCAAGGAATAAGATTTCTTTCCTTAATTTTGTTATATTTTTATATATATATTTTTATTCAAGGATTAATATTAAAGCCATAATTAAAGCACGTGATAATTGATATGCGAGGATATTCTTGGCTTCTATATTGGATATTATATATAATATATATATATACACAGAGAGAGAGAGAGAGAGAGAGAGAGAGAGAGAGAGATTGAAAACGTGGGTGATGTTGAGAGCAATGGTAGATGAAAGATCCATGCAATGCATCCTTGTGAGATTTTATTTTTGCTGAAATCTTAAGCGGATTGGATTTGAATTTAGATTGTGATGGTTAAATATTAATTTTTATTTTGGTGCCGAAATGTGAGGAGTTATTGCTAGTTTTGTAGTTATATACAAACACAAAAACGCACAAGTTAACATATCCGTTTTAATGTTAATCTATATCTAATATCTAGTTAGCATCACAAAAACGCACGCCTCTAATTACTATCATTAACCTTATCAATTATCATTAATTAGGTTCAAACCTATCGTCGGATTGGTTTGTTTTCCCATCCCATAAAACTATCATCACGAGTAATTATATTAAATTCAAAAGATAAATACTTTAGTCACAAAAAATTACATAAAAGTAAATCAACAAAGTAATGTGGTTTTATAGGATACGTTAGATTGTAAAATTACTTTAGTACCATGAAGTTATGTTACTTTATGAATTTATTTTTGTGTAATCCATTTGTATCTATATCAATTTTCAATTAGAAATATATAAGATAATTCTACCTAAACAATTGGTAATCTCTCTCTTTAAAAGTCTCTAAATTTCAATTGCCTTTGACACTAATGAGGGGTCGATCGTGCTTCAAGTTAACAAAGAGCATTTATATCTGGTTGCCTAAAGCATCATTTTTCTTAAATTATAGGATCTATATTTAGAGTTTTTAAAACTCTAAATATATGTTTCATCCGGTTTTCCATTTTAAGAAAAGATTTAGGATGTGAACAGTGACTCCCTATATTTGGAAAGTTACTGTTCATCCCTAAATCACTTTATATATATTTTATAAGGAGTAGTTAAAGATGTAGAAATAATAATTAAGAAATAATATAAAAAATATTATTTTAATATAATAAAAAAATGATAGGAAATGAGATGTATGAGGTTTTTTCAAAATGAGTATAATTTAAGAAAAAATTATAGGAAGTGTAATTTCTAGCTAAAATTTAGAAAAAATTATAGAAAATTGGATGAGAATACTTTGAGTTGGCCAACAAGACACAAAAATAAAAATAAAAATTAATAGTGTTGAGCATGTGACACTCATTAATATTAAGCATGTTATAACTACAAGTTTGAAAAATAGGAAATGAAATAGTGATTAATAATGATCACTATCATTATTAAATTGGGCATAATGGTTCCAATGATTGAGGTCAGTATGACACTGATAAGCGACCTGCAGCCATCCCCTCCACTTCTCGATTGGTAACTTTCAATATTGCTTAGTTAGATTTCCAAATAAGGTTTGGTCCGCATGCAATAGCTTTATTTTCCATCAAATTAATTAGTTTCTTCAAAAACAATAATCTACGTTTAGCGTACTTGTAAAGGAAATTAAAACAAGAATCATGTGTATATATATATATATACACACACTACTTTTATTAGCATATGATTAATATATATATATATGAGTAATGTCAAATATAGTTTTACAGTGTATAAGTTTTACATATTTTTTTTTAAAAGAATAAAGTTTATTATTAAAATATTATTATTTTTAATATGAATCTCATAGATTATCAATTTTTTAAAAAGAAAATGAATAAAACTTATACATCATTATAAATATTATTTCTTTTATATATATATATAATTGGTAATCAGATTTTTTGATTAGGTGGAGCGACATGCACGGACCATCCGATCTTTATATCGTTTTATGTACAGCGTAGATAAATAGAATGTGATCAGGTGGCTGGGAAAGTTAAATCCAAGAGGTGATCTATCCATAAATATATATATTTTATTTATTTATATTTTACATGAGATATTCCAAACAAACAAAAATAATTTCGCACGAGTTTCACAGCCGACACTTTGTAAACGTGTCTGTGTGCAAAACTAAAAACAAAAATGTCAGTCCCCCTCTCTTTTTCACGACATGACTCATTGTCAAAGAAGGTTGGTAGAAGCTAGCTAGGGAGGGAGCTGGGACTCGTACGTACGTGGTTGTTTGTTACTTGAAGAAATAGAAACGATATTATATATAAAAAGTCTTAATGGATCGTCCATTAATTAATATATATAATTCTAATTACCATGCATAAATAATCATCTATTATATATATACATGGAGTACCAAAGTCATGCTAGCTTTCTCTTTCTTAATTGTCATGACCAGAAGGTAGGAAACCTTATCATTAATATCATGTACAACGTGGTCACTGACTCACAGATCAATTATTATTCAAAAGGCGTGTATATATATAATATATATTAATATATTAATATATATCGTGTGTTTATCGCATGCCCGCAATTTTAAAAAATGTTGCCTAATGGGTTTTGCATAAAAGTTCTTTTCATTAATATCATAGAAAGTGCTATTTCTATAACTGCTTCCATATAAAACTCTCTGTCTTTTTTTTTTAAATATATTTATAGTATGCGATGAGTTGACTTAATATATAAAAGACTAAAGAGTATTAATGCGTGCAAGTTTCAAATATACAAATTTTATACAAATTCTTAGCAAAAAAGTGGCTCACATTATTAAAAAATAAAATTTTCACACTTTTTAAAGATTTGATCCACTTTTTTAACAAAAACTTACACAAAACTTGTTTATTTGAAACTTGTACAAATTATTTTTCAAAACTAAAAACTAAAGTATATACGGTCGATGCTCTCTGCAAATGACCAGAAATTAAGTCACACATTTCTTCAAATGGGTACGAAAATAATGTTTTGGGTATGTTCATTGACCATCTATTGGCGGATTATATTTTAATTTGTCTTGGTTTTTGTTCGAAAAAACTAATTAATGGTCTTGTAGTACTAGTGTGGGGTAGTGGCCGTTATAATATTCTTGTATCAATATTCCAATGGTTGTGGGGTTTGATTCAAATTAGTAGGGGCGATCGAGATGATCTTGTGGGAGTAAGGGTTTTTCTATTGCATTTTTGTAATTCATTTTAAGAATCTCTAAAAAAATATCTGATAATTAATCAGATTTACAATACTCATAGCACTAGAGTAAAATTTGTTTGTGTTTTCTTGTCACTAATGATCATGGGTGGTGTTGGCCCGTGAGGGTAGTGGGGGCAAAAGCTAGCTAGCTAGCAATGGTGATGATGATAATGTGATCTAAGACTTAATTATTAATATCAAGTGTATATAATGAAAGTTGAAAATTTGAAACCTCTTATACAAATATTCTATTATATTTAAATAAGTTTTTTTATTTAACTGTTCTACACCACACACATGTGAAGAAAAATAATAAAAATAAAAAATAAAATCAAATGTATGATATAAAGCTGCTGAATAGAATTTTTCTATTTAAATTACTACTTACAATTTGGATGGAATATATATGTTGGACAATTTTAAAATTTCAAAAATTAAACAACCTTTTGAAATAAATATCCTCATCTAATTAATCCAAACAAATTAAAGGAAATCAACACTGAAATTCTCCAAAGAAAAACAACTAGTCTAACCCAAATCCTTCATCCATACACATGATCATTAGCGTCATCATGTGTTGATAATCATGGATTATTACTCATAGAGCTATATTTTGTGAAATAAAAAAGGTATATATCCTTTTTAAGGGAAACCCAGCCTGCCACGTTACAAAATGGATGCATGCATGATGTGCTGTTGCATTACTTTCAAAGTATAAGATTGATGATGCTATGCTGATGAGAGCGAGAGATCACAGAGAGAGATCGTAAAAATTGAATTAACAAAACCTACTTGCATTTTCAAGTAATTAAGTGGTAACGATATTTGGGTGCAATTTCAGCACATCAGTACAAGAGATATATCATTTACGGTGAAAATATGATATTGCTACTTAACGAACAAAAATTATTTTTTAAGAAATGATATTTACAATTTAAGGGTATGGAAGTGCGGCGCATTCTTTTTAAAGTATAAGAAATGATATTATTAAAAAAATATGTTTAATAATAAATATTATTTTTTTTCAAAAGAAATACTCGAGAATTGCAAACTTAAGTACCCTATTTAGTAATACCCTTTAACATTTAAAACAAATAATAATTTAATTTGATTTCAGATTAGAGATCAATCGTAATCAAAACAAATATACTTCAAGGAAAAATAGTGATTCAAGTGTACGAGCACCTCTTAATCATAAAATATCATATAAAATTGTTTTCTCAATAAGTTTTCTTGTTTATTTTTATAATTTCTCTCAATTCATCTTATTTTATCTCATTTAATTATTATAATTTTTTATAAAATTAAAAATAATATTTTAATAATATTTTATATAATTTTTCATTTTTATGTCATTTCAACCATTCCAACTGCAAAACAAACTATTCGTAAGGTTACGTAAAATCTTTAGGGCACAAAGATTGATTTGCTCGAATTTCAAAAAAGAAAAGAGAGAAGATTGAGATAAATACGCAAACGCAAGTTGGAAAAGGAATATGAATCACATTGGGAATCGACAAACCGGGAGGCGGGAGCTACTGACCTCGTCAAATCCTAGAACCAGTTTTGATACATATAATAACTTGGATTGCCCAAAAAAAAAAAAAAAAACTTCGATTGGATACAATGTTCGAGTCCCACCCGCCGTGGATTCTCGCTTTTTCGGCTCTGCATGCAAAAGCTCTTCTTTTTAGCATCACGGCTTTCTGTTTCCCCGTGTTTCCAGCCTTCCCTTCTTTGCCGACCCAACCGACCAACCAATTTATCTGTGTTTGCTTCCCACGTAAATATACGTTTTTTTTTGAAAATTTTTTTAAAAACTGATATAATTTTGACGATAATTTAGATAATGGAATTATTTTTATTATAAACAAATTTAATATTTTTTTATCAAGTTTATAAATTTACGTTTATAAGGTCTTTTTGTACAATTCTCACTTTCATAAGTTTAGATAAATATTTTAGTTCAAAAAAATTTCGTAAAAATAAAATCTAAAATTAACATGTGGTATGTTAGATTGTAAAGATAATTTTAGTATAAAATAAATATAACATATCATTTAAAGTCAAGTGAGTCTATAATTTTTATTTTTATTTTTTGTATAATTTAGAAGAAAATGAGTTAATTTTTATAAAATTAAATTTATTTTTAATTAAATTACATTAAATTTAATTAAAGAGATTTTATTTTTTATTATATTATGAGATTTTTAATCAAAATTAAAAAGAAAAATAATAATAAAGACGAGAAAGTCAGGAAGAAGAATGGCAGGAGCCGTTTTCTGTTAAAAAGTGGGAGTACCAAAGCCTGCCTCACGTGCTCCTAATTTAAAATGTTTAGTTGAAACGCCGTCCGCCCACTTGGACCTGCAACTGCAAGTCTGCGGTCTTTAATTAGTAACACTTCAAATGAAGACAACCTCGATGTGGGGTCCTTTGATTGATCAATGTCTTATTTTCAAGCTACGCAAAACAAAACAACCTCACACTACTCAAATACAAATACGAAACAGAGAAGCTTACGTGAAATGTCGTGATGGGGATGGCATAATTTGCATGCCCATCCATATACTTTTCTGCCTTTCTGGTCACGGCATTCGTATAAAGTAATCCCTTCAAATACATACGACTTCTCAGTAGCTCTAGCGTCCTCGGGGGGGCAACAAACACATATCTCAGTAACCACAGTTCAAGTACTTCAACTGTTTCTAGCTGCCAAATTAATACATTTACATGACTTTATTCTTCAAAATAAAAGTCTGTAATGCTTTAAAATAGAAAAAATGCTACTCTTACTAATAATTTTTACTGCTAATTTTTACCGTTATGATTTTTTTATATATTTTTATTATTATTTTTTACTTAATGATTAAGTAAGAGTTTTTTAATAATATTATGAATTTTTTTATTTTTTAAAAAATATTTAAATGTATTAAAAAAATAGATGTAAAAAAATACAAAAAAAAAAAACACATGAATATTGCACTAGCAGTAGCGAGAGCGGTAGATCTCAGCGGTGGGACTAGCACTGCTCTTGAAATAGTTTTCTTTTGTGATAATTTAAGTTGGTAAGAAGATGTATATTTTATTATTTATTTTATATATTAAAAATTTTCTCATGTGTGAGCCATACTCATATTCAAAAGGTCATCCAACACGTCGAATATTTAAAAATTTTAGATAGAGTGTAGAGTTAAGGTTCAAACTCAAGATCTTTATTCTGATACTATGTGAAATCACAACCTGTCTCAAAAGAACTCAAGACTTCTACTCTCATATTATGTAAAATTACTATTTATTCCAAAAGTTTAAACTGAGAAAATATAAATTTTATTATTTATTTTATATTTTAATATTTTTTATGTTTCACATAGAAATATTATAATAACATCTTGGATATCGTGCAAATTATTTGATTTATTAGAATTTTAAACTTGAAATTGCTACGCATTTATTAAAAAAAAAAAGTGTTACCTTACAAAGAAATCTCATCAAAATAAAATCAATCTATAATTTTACATGATACATTAAATCTGTTTTATAATTAAGATAATTTTATAACTTAACGCATCACATTAAATTACATCATTATGAATTTACTTCTAAAGAATTTTTTTTAGTTAGAATATTTCTCTCTCGAACAAAATTAACAAATTTGATACATGTATAATATAAGTCTTATTATTTTTAAAATGAGTACATGAAATTTTTATATCTTAGAGCTTTGAATTATATCTAACATTACCGTTTAGGCTAATTAATATTACTTTTATCTCACCCTACCATATCGCAAAAAAATAAAAAAAATAAGAAAAACCTGTCACACTAATGATACTTTTCATATCTTCGTACATGCATGCGTGTTACGAGTTTCGTGTGTCATTAACCTAAATCGTTAACGTGAAGATATGTTTCTCTCTCAACGGTCACTTCTTACCAACCATTATCGATTGTGATGAGTTCATTGAGTTGTGACATGTACCTTAATTCCTACCACTCTTGCTTTATTTTGGAAATACGATTACCTTCATGAACCGTTACCAATGTTGAAAACTTGACAAATATTCCTTGTTTCGACATCATATGAAAATGATATCTTGGGCTACTTTTCACAATTACTTGTCTTGTCTCTCCAACGTACGGTATGAATTGAATCACGTCTTTGTTACATTATCATTTGGAATAAAGCATGAATTCGCGATTAGAATTTAGAACATTTATTCTGACATCAGTGATCACGCCAAATTATTATTTTTCCAAAAAACTGATGAAAGAAATTTATTCTTTGGTTATATATATAATATTATTATCTTAATTAATTTGATAAGATACTATATTAATTATACTTGTCACTTTATAACAAATCAGAAGAGGAAACGTGGGATATTTATACATAGTTAGCATCTGTATATATATTACAAGTGTAAATTAAAAAAAAAAATTATGACTTGACATATATCATATATGTACCACTTCGGCGGCACTTTTCATTATTAGATTAATGAAATTTGGGCCGAAATATGTTTTTAAAACAAACAAATAACTCAAGAATTAATTTAAAAACTACACGTAGCATTAAAAAACAAAAAAAATCCAAGCCTCCGTTTTTTTATTCTTACAAGTTGAACCCCAAAATATGGGGCTGGCGTGAATTTTGCTTGGGGAGTGACTACAGGGGAATTAGATTATATGGTGGGATTTGTCGGTTCTCGTCGAAGTGCGCGCGCAGACAACGGTGGCGGTCCAAATTAACTATCGAAACACATGCATGAACCTACGCTCCACAACAGTGCGAGGGTCTATATCCAATGTGGGCGGGTCCCAGTCCCTAGCGCAGGCACAGGCTCAGGCTCATGTGGGCGGGCTTCAAAGATCTGAGTGGTGGCCCACTAGCCAGCCGTTTTTGATTTCGAACCCCCCACAACGATTTCAATTCTTCCGTGCTTTCGGCTATAATCTGAGCAAAATGCAAAGCTGCATGAACCTGTGGGACCCACAGTCAAGTTGATTTCCTTTCATTTTGGTTGACGAATAAAAAAAAGAAAAAAAAAAAAGAAAGCAAAATGTGCTGAAATTTATGCAGCCGTCTGTTGGATTTGGTCATGATGGGCTCATGACATGAGGGAAATGAAGAAATTGGTCCAGGTTAATTCATTGCCATATCTTGGAAACTGTTCAAATGAGTCCAAATTCATTGCTCAAGATTTTCCAGGAAGGCGAAGGAAGCAACGTTTGACTTTTAGGTCTGTACATGTGTGTCCGTGTGTGTAGCTCGTTAGGACATCATCGTATAAGATCCATCCGTCAATATAAGTCAACCCTCATAGCTCAAGGCTCAAGCCATGTGTTGTGTTGTGTTTCTCCCTTCAGTTTTTGTTTTTTTTAAGTTTTTGCTTTATTTCTCCTTTTTTTCTTTCCCTAATTCTAATGATTCTAAAATAGAGAAGAAATATCTTCTCCGACATCATCCAAGAGTGGTATGTGCGTCATAATAAAACTAAATAAATGCTTAAGGAGCTGTTTGACGAACCCATAAGATTATTTCAACTGCTTGTTCTTTTTTTGTCGGTATCAAGTATCAACTAATTTGTTAACCAATCTCAACTTCCTTTTTCTTTTTCTTTTTTTTTTCAAAAAGAAAAAAAAAAAACCCTTTTTTTTGTCTATTGGGACCGTATAAAACTCACGATTTAATTCTTTTTTATAAAATATGTGTACACAACAGTGGAAACAATAATGACACCATTTTAAGAACAAAATAGGCCAACACATTTAAAGGTATTAATTTCTTTAGAAAAAGCTAAAAGTCTGGCCTAGAGCATATAATAGTATCGATCCAAGAATTTGATTTAATTATTATTCTAATATAACTTTCATAATTATCAAGTAATTTGATATGAATAATGACAAAGATATTTACCTTATCTCATCTTCATATAAATTTTATATAAATTTTCTATAAATAGAGACCTATTATTTGTATTCTATAATAATTTACGTGGTGCAATTTAGATAATGAGATGAGATGATTTTAAATTAAAATTAAAAGTTGAATACAATATTATTTTTTAATACTATAATTGTTTTGAAATTTTAATAAGTAAATTATTTATTATATTTTATATGAAAATTTAAGAAAGGAGAACTTTATCTTTAAAGTTTTTTTCCCTACTTCATGTTTTATTATTATTATTATATTTTCTATCAAAATCGACCGTTCTCTCGCCAGAAGAAAGCTGAAGAAAGGATCCGAACTTTTGCCACATCTAGTTGTTAATTAAAAGCATGCATTAGAATATCTACTCAGATGATTATCCACTCACCAATTGACGATAGATAAGAATGCTTTGGATGATTGTTCCTAACAAAATGATAAAGCTATCAAAACGGCAAGCAAAGTTATAATAGTGACTATTGGTGAAGTTTGCAGCACCTCAATTTGGAGCAGAAACATAGCACCTATATATTTACTAAGATCAGCATCAGAACAAAATGGTGAATCAAGCCTCAAGGTACACTGGAAAAGAATATGAATATCTTCTGCAAGGCTCAAAGTTGCTCGCATGCCACTGCCTATTTACTAAGATCAGCATGAATTATTAATGTGCGCATTGTATTCTATTGTTGCTCGAATATTTGACACTGGCACACCCCCATAGCATTTAGGAAACACTATAATAAATAAGGCCTTTTCCAACGATTTTATGCTCGCTGGGAAAAAAATCGATGCAATTAACCATTATTTGCGGCGACTTTTGTAGCGCCGTGGAAATCCAAAGCTTTGTATCCGAAAATGTGATGCTGAAATTATTGTCACTTATTTCGGCGATAATTTGATCTTTTGCGGCGCATTAGAGTAGCCGTAAATAGTATTTATCACTGTAGCAGCATTTTCAATTCGGCGAATGGTAAAATCGCCACAATAGCTAGTTTTGCAGTGAATAAAAAGCGCTAGAATAACCTTTTAGAAAATTTATACCTTTTCCAACGATTTTAATATTGTTGCAAAAAAAAAAAAAAAACCACAAATAGACATTGTTTCCGGTGATTTCTAAGTCAACGGTTTCGAAACCAACTGGAATTTTGGAACATAAATTACATCTTGCTTTTTGGCAGCGATTTTGTGTCGTCGCAACGAGTTGTCTACGACAAACGTTTTCGTCGATTTGCTTGATACTATTTGTAGCCAATATTGTTGCCGTAAAGCTTATTCTGTAAAATAAATGTTATTAGCGGCGAGAAGAAATCGCCGGAAATCTTAAATTAAATTTAAACCACCCTCTTTACAATTTCCCCTAATTTCTTTCCCTTCCCCGCTCTGCCTCCCCTACCCTCTTCTCCCTCAACTTGTGCCGCCTTGCACAGCTCGTCGCCAGCAACCCCACCACGCCACCTCACCTTGACGGCCATCCCCTCCTTCTCCCCCAGCCTCCACGGCAGAAATATCCTTTTCCCCGAATCTGGCCTTGACCCCTCTCTCTCTCTCTCTCGGATTTCTCTATATTGCCGCCGCTAAGGACGCCGTTCGCCACCACTCACACCTCAACGCCATCGCCAGTCCTCCGTCGGAGCCCCCTTCTCCTCCATGCCTAGCCCAGCTGCCCGAGGCCCTCTCTCTCTCTCTCCCTTGCTCTGTTCGCAACCCACGGCCCCCACGCGGTTTGCTACTGATTTGCCACTCCCTTGTGAGTTTCGATTCTTTTTTTCTTCTGTTTTTTCTTCATGTTTTGCTAGAATATAAATATATTTATATATCTGTTCGATTTGAAGATTGAAACATTTGATAGATACCTATCTTGGAATCCTGTGAATAAGTTACTACAAAAACTTATAAAAAAAAAAAAGTTACTACAGATACTGATTCTTTTTTCTCGAGAATATTTTCTACGCAACCAGTTCAAACTATTTTTTGTTTATTTGAGATTCAATATCACTTTTAAAATGCTTTGATTTTTTGTTTAAGAGATTTATATGCTTTTATTTTTTGTGTAAGACACTTTGTAAACACTCATAGATATGAATCTCTATGTTGGTTAATGTCCAGTAATGTTAGTGTTCAGGTTTCAACTTGATTTTAAGGCTTAAACTAAGTAGTTCCAAAGCTCAGACTTGATTCCAAATGTAAGCATGTGAAGTTGGTCACGGATTAGGCTAGCATACCAGCAAGTTGCTTGCTGCTGAACTGAATGGCAGACCCTGCATCTGGGACAAGCTCCTATGAACTGTTTTTAATGGTTGCATTTTTTTAATATATATACTTAGTTAGTTAATTGGTTGCCTGTACATTGGACTTTAACTTAAATTACTAGCTTGTGTTTGGCAGCTCACAGGCTGAAAGTTCTTGCTTTTGCTGAAAAATGGGAACATTCTTACTTTTGTTGTTTTTAAAATGTTCTTAAGAAGGTACTAACTTTAATGGTATCCCTTTCTCATTTTATCCTGTTTTATTTTTATTTACTTTTTTGCTCTATTCCCTTTACTTTTCTTGTTGCTATTTTAGATCATGTTTGGAAAAAGTAGGCCACTAATTTGAAGCCTTTCGTTGCCTTTGAACAAGCTTGTTTGCCTTTTAAATTATGGAGCCTCATTAAAAGATAATAAAAGCTTCCTTGCTTATTGTATCAATTGTCATGGTATATGTCATAAGTGTGTTATTGGCACTATTATAGATTATGAAATTACTATTTGTCATCCTTAGAGATAATCTATTACATTTAAGTAATTGTGAAATGTAATGGAATCGATTTTTGCATGAGAATGAAGGGGTATTCTGGGTTTGCATCTATCTGTTTTGGTGTGACGTGGTAGTTATTAGCTTCTGTTTACGCTTTAACATGGATCCATGGTTCCATATTGCAGGTAAATGACCATTGTGGAAGTATTTGACTATCTTTCTGAATGTACCATATTTAAAGAAGTGCTTATGATTTTTGTATTATGCTTTATCTTTCACAATCCTGGATGTCACCAGCACATGGGGACTACTTTCATATTATGCTTGTAGAAGTGTCTTTATGTCATAGATCAGTGTTGATTATATTAGGAAAACACTCATAGGTATGTTGGCAGTATAATGCTTTATTTTCTACGCTGGGCACACAAGGACCACTTTTCGGCATTAGTCTACCAACAATCATGTGGTCAGTGTGCTGAATGTATTTCATAAAAAAATTAGACAAACTAACAGTTACTTTACTTTCTTGGATTGGGGAGGGATTGAATGCACAAATTGTGCAAGGAATGTTTTGTTTGGGTATAGATATATTTTTCTTCCTTTATGATTCTTTTCTTTTTTTCATTAGCTTTTTGTCTGCTGCTACATCTTTTTTCACATAACTTTGTAAACCAGTTTTGTATTCACTTAATGTCAGGGCTAAGGAGCAGAATCAATGTGAACCTCACTTAATTTGTCTTCCAAAAGTTATCTAATTTCGTTGTATCCATTCCTATAAGTTTCTTCACCAAATAAATTATTTAACCAACATGCCTAAAAGTTTATGTATTACCCTAGGATGATTTCACAATAATTAGTCCAAAAACATATATTTATGCTTGGAATTTATTTTTATAGTTTTACATTAACAAACCTAATCATATCAATGTCATAATGAAAGTTTTATGTTAGGTCCAAAATCTTATATATTGTCTCGAACATCTTTGGCTCTAAAAGGGCAACCATCTCTTCTTTTGCCTTTCCGTATCTGTCCAACCTTGATTTGCTACCTCTCAACTTTCAATCTGATTTATAAGTTTCTTGTCTTTTTGTCTAACTCACTTCCCTTTTTCTTTGTGAGTTTCGGGAATATCCCCATTCATAAGTCCGAAATCCACATTTTGATCTAAATTCTTTCAAGTGAAGCTTCTATCCAGAGATTGACTGCAAGCTTATTATGCTCTTTGAAAATTCTTTCTTCAACCAGATTTATGCAAGTTGCTTTCCATCGGTCTCTTTATGAGTTGTACAAACGTAAGTGCCTTTCTCTAACTGTTTCTTACGAGCTGTACAAACGTATTTCTGGCATAAGTTCCTTAGCCAACATTGTTTCTCCATTAATATTAATTCCTTTAAAAGGTATATGGAAGATTGGTGTTGGGGGAAAAATACCCATGGCCCATAAATTGGGCCCAACCCACTAAAACATCACAAGAGACAAGGGGGAGACAAGAAGAGATATAGGGGCTACAAATGTCAGAGTAGAAACCAGGAAGATATGGGGGGGATCATATATTAAAGAAACAATGAGAGGCGTGCACGCAAAGGAGACCTGCCCAACTCATGGCAGGCTGGCATGTACAGTGAGAAGATCCGATAAAACTATAAAATAGGAGGCCTAGAAATAGATAAGGAGAGAGATAGAAAAATGGGGATCGAGAGAAAAGAGACGGATACGAACTAAAATGGAACACCAAAGTATAAAGAATAAAGGATTGATGGGAGCTCCAACTTTCTTTGTACAGTGAGATATGAGGTTCTATGAGTGATTGTAAACAGATATATTATGGATGAGGTTTCCCTCCCAAAACCTCCGTGGACGTAGGCATATTGCCGAACCACGTAAATTTTGGTGTCAACCTTTTTACTGCATTCATTTTCTACTCGCCACCGTGGACGTATAAATCGCCACCGTACAGCCGCACCGGAACACCGCCAGGGACACCAAATTGTTCGCATTGTGGCACTGACCGCGGAGATTTGCCCATGCCCGCAAAACACGACATCAACAGTAGCGCCGTCTGTGGGATCTCTATTGTCCTATAACCAGCGTGTCCTTTGTAGGCCGGCAATAACAAGTTCTCAGAGATTGCGATGTGAAGAAGAACAAACTGAAGTAATGGAAGGAAGAGCTAACGAACAGAGCTTTGGGGGAAGGATGATGATCTCTCTGCTGTGTTGAAAAAATTCTGAATAGTGAAAAAAACATTCTCCAGATAAGTGTTATCAACTTTTTTGAATTTTTATATTTTTAAGAGAGCAAGTAAATCTTTACATGCCCAAGTAGAGAACCGAGCACTGCCCACCGAAGCACTGAACTGTGTCATGCATGGGTCTCAACGGGTGCACAGGATGTGCACCCGAGCGGCACCTTGCCCTTTCCGCCTGCGGCTAAGAGCCGATGGCGGTGACTTCGGGCCACTACGCCGACCGCCGGCATTTTCTGCCGCGGTTGCGGCGGTCACCAAAAACAAAAGCGTGCACGGCAGTCCACCGCAGGATTTCATCCCGCAAGGATAGTAGGGCTCATGGCTGCCAGCCGTGAGCCACCTGGCCATTTGGTGGCCACAACCGAGGCCACCGGAAGTTTCTATCTCCGACAGAACATTTGGAGCTTACGTGCCATGCATGGGTCTCAATGGGTGCATAGGACGTGCACCCGAGCGACACCATGCCGCCCCGCCTAAGGGCCAGGAGCCGCCAATGGCCGCTCCGGGCCACCACGCCGACCTCCGGCATTTTCTGCCGTGGTCGCAGTGGTCACCGGAAGCAAAGGCCATGCATGTTGTGCACGACGGGCTACCACGGGATTTCATCCCGCAAGGACCGAATGGCTTACGGCTGCCAGCTGTGAGTCCACCTGGCCTTCCGGTGGCCATCACCAAGGCCACCAGAAGTTTCTGTCTCCAACCAACGAGCCCTTTCATTAGGGGCCGAGTGGAGAGCTCTCTACGGAACCACCGTAGGCATGGGCACCACACCGTGACCCAGCTGCTACGCGGCGAGAGAGGTGGCCAGTGTCCACCATGTGGTTCGCCAACCCACTCTGTGGTTACCGGAGCATCACCAGCAGGTCCTCATCTCCGGAAGGTGACCCCGACGAAAACGCAGTAGATACAGCATGTGGCGCTACGCAATAACTCAGCTGCTACGCGGCGGGAAAGGTGGCCGGCGCCCACCATGTGGTGTGCCGACATCTTCTGTCTCCTCTGAGAGGATCGTCGACCGGCCACTCCCTCCGGCATGGTTCCATGCGAACCACGGCTAGCAAATGCCATTAACATGGTTCTGTCTCCAGCTCGGCATGCACAGGAAACCAGCTCGGTTCCTCAACTCGCTCGGAAAACCAGCACAGATTCTTGCCCAGAAAATTCAATGAACGTGGAGCACCAGCTCAGATCCTCCTCAGCTCAGTAACCATAAACTCAGCACAGGAAAACTCAACTCGCTCGGTTCCCTCGGCTCTGCATGTACAAACTCTCGCTCAGTTTCCTCACTCGGTTCCTCAACTCGCTCGGCATATGAGCATGCATTTCTCCGAGCATGCACTTTCCCGATCTGCACATTGTATGAGCATGCATGTTCAACGTACATCAATGCACAGCTCGGGAACCAGTTCGGCACCACTTGCTCGAAGGTCAATAGCTTGGAAAACTCAGCTCGCTCGGTGAACACATGCACGGGTTCCCTCAGCTCGACATGCACGTTATCCTTCATCTCGGGAACAAAACCCACGGCCTCTTCAATTCGAAAAACTCAGCTCGCTCGAAAACTTGGTTCGGTGAACACATGCACGAGCAACAACTCAGGTCAACATGTACAGCTTCTCGCTCGGAAAACTAGCTCAGCTTCTCGCTCAGAAATTCACTGAACGTGAAGCACCAACTCAGCTAACATGCGCAGCTTGCACATGCAAGCACAGACTCTCCCCTAACTACAACTTCAGGTTCGTTACTTACAAAATTTTTGTGAAATTCAGTTTCTACTAACAAAGTTATTTCTATTATGAGAACGAACCGTCGGGAGCAAAAGGTCAAGAACCATCCGATCTACCAGAACAAAACGCATTAGCCTCAGCCAGCCCACGAAGTCATAAGCACGGGAACCGAGCCCTCGCTTGGGCCCGCTAGCTATTCTCAACACATGTTGCTAGTAATCCAACGGGACCTCGCCGAGCGGGTAGTCGTGCTCCCACGGGACTCCTCCGAGCGTGTCACCAGTGATTTACTGGGACTCTGCCGAGCTTCTTGCTATGGTGCAGAACCGAACGCGTTGGCCCCAGCCAGCCCACGAAGTCATAAGCATGGGAACCGAGCCCTCACTCGGACCCGTTAGCTATTCTCAACGCACGTTGCCAGTAATCCAAAGGGACCTCGCCGAACGGGTTGCCGTGCTCCCACGGGACTCCAACGAGCATGTCACCAGTGATTTACTGGGACTCTGCCGAGTTTTGTGCTATGGTGCAGAACCGAACGCGTTGGCCCCAGCCAGCCCACGAAGTCATAAACACGAGAACCAAGTCCTCGCTTGGGTTATTCTCAACGCACGTCGCCAGTAATCCAATGGGACCTCGCCGAGTAGGTAGCCGTGCTCCCACGGGATTCCACCGAGCGTGTCACCAGTGATTTACTGGGACTCTGCCGAGCTTTGTGCTATGGTGCAGAATCAAATCTCCATTAATGAAATCTCCATTAACGAAATCTCCATCAACAAAAGCTCTATCAACCGAATCTCCAACCCACAAGTGTGCTAAAAATTTGCGGAGTATGTTGGGGAAAAAATACCCATGGCTCATAAATTGGGCTCAGCCCACTAAAACATCACAAGAGACAAGAGGGAGACAAGAAGAGACCAGGAAGATATATTATAGAGGAGATTTCCTTCCTAAAACTCCCGTGGACGTAGGCATATTGCCGAACCACGTAAATCTTGGTATCAACCTTTTTACTGCATTCATTTTCTACTTGCCACCGTGGACGTATGAATTGCCACCGTACAGCCGCACCGAAACACCGCCAGGGACACCAAATTCTTCGCATCGTGGCACTGACCGCGGAGATTTGCCCATGCCCGCAAAACACAACATCAACAATTGGATTGGAAAAAATAATGTTGCACTTAATATTTAACCCCTCTGTAATTTCTTCTGAGTTCACTTTGTTCAAATATTTATCTAATTTCTTCAAATAACTCAAGGCACTTGATAAGCAACTTGAGTTTCTTTTGGGCCAAACCGAGAGGTATAATTACTTCTCTCATTGTTTTTGTTCGATGAACTGCCTTAATTCTTTTGAGCTAAAAGTAATAGCAATATCTTGTGATGCAAAGAAACTTTGAATAATTTGACTATTATTGGAATAGCACTGCACTGGAAACCTGAATTTTTGGCTTATAAAAACAGGGGTTGCTTTAGGTACCGGTTTTGCTTCTCTATTTTTGAAAGAAATCAAAGTGTGCTTGAATTTTGTTAGGCTCATATTGTTGACTTATTTTTTCATTTTTGAGTAGAACAATTTACCTTTATGAACTCTTAGAAATCTTTAGCAGCCAAAGGTAGAATTTATCTTCTTTTCAATTAGGTGTTCAGCTGGAAGTTGATATCTGGTGTTTTGTTGGATTAATCGATTCTACAATTATTGTAGTCGGGACTTCAAACTTTTTTCACTGATAGATGATGCAGTTTGTTTGAAGGCCTTGTGATACATTCCTGTTAAGGAAAAGAGAATGGCTTCAGCAGGACCACAACAATCACTCAAGAGACGTGATTCATCTGTGACTAGAGAAGACGATCAACTTATTATAACTCCTTTGGGTGCTGGTAATGAAGTGGGTCGGTCTTGTGTGTACATGTGCTACAAAGGAAAAACCACTGGTATGAACATTTTTTTTTATACGAAACCACTGGTATGAACATTAAAAACGTAGTACTCTTAATTTTTAGTTAGAAGGTTATTTTTAGAGTTTTTTTTTTTTCTTCCATGTGTTGTCTTCTTTTATAACCTTTTTTTTTTTTAATCTATTTTCATGGATGGTAGTTTGATTGTGGAATTCATCCTGCTTATTCGGGCATGGCTGCTTTGCCGTACTTCAATGAGATAGATCCTTCAACAATTGATGTCCTTCTCATCACTCAGTATGTTTATCTAGTCTTTTTCTTTTTTTTTTTCCTTTTAAATTTCACTTCATGCTTGAATGAAATGCTCTTTTATATTATGTTCTGGATTCCAACTTTATAAATCTAGTCTGGAATTTTATCTTTAAGTGGATGCTTGTTCGACAAAATGCACATTTTTTTATATCTCCTAGTTTAATGCCTTATTTTTAAAGAATATAACTTTTAATACCACTCCATTTGGTTGAGTAAGATTGCAACTTTAGGCTGGATCATTTGATTTCCTAATTAGAATATCATGTTCCATGACTCTTCCCTTTATTCCTGATAATTCTATCATCACTACTTTGGGTTTTGAGAACTTTTGGTTGAAATTGGCTTGAACTTCATAATTCTTTTTCTTATTTGTTATTCTTTTTGACTTGGAACTCCATTCATGACATGGATGTTAGATGGAGGCTTCTTAGGCTGTGTTTGGACAATGAGAAGTGTTGAGAAGTGTTGTGAATAGTTGTGAGTAGAGATTGAAGTGAGTTTGTGGGTCCCATTGAAAGTGTTTTGAGTTGTTTGGATGTATGAAGTATGTTGAGTTGTTGATTTTTGAATAGATAGTAGAAAAAGGTGTGGGTCCCATAAATATTATAGTGATTTTATAATAGTGATAAATATTATAGTAATTTTATTATTGTAATTTTATTTTAATTTATATTAAAATATTATAATGATTTTATTTTTAATTTATATATAATAGTGATAAATATTATAGTGTATTTTTTATATATATAATAGTGATAAAAATTATAGTGATTTTGTTTATTTTTATATTATAATAGTAATAAATATTATAGTTTTTTTTTTTTCTCTCTCTCTCTCTCTCTCTCTCTCCTCTGGCCCGATCCTCTCTAAACGCCCGAATCGGATCTCAGCCCAGCCCGGGCACCACCGTGCGCCGCCCAACCTCACCGCCACCACCGGCGACTCCCTCTCTCGCCAGCGACTCCCTCAGCCACCACCGATGTTCCCCACGCGCGGCTCTCTCTCTCCCCTGCGCAACCCAACCAAAATGGGTTTCGGTTGTTTCTCTCCATTTGCGCCACCGTACGCGGCCACCCAGCCTCACCGCCACTATCAGCGACTCCCCCTCACGCCGGCGACCAAGCCAGCCACTATTGATTTCCCCCACGCGCAGCTCTCTCTCTCCAAACAACCGAAACCCAACGGAAATGGGTTTCGGTTGTTTCTCTCCACTTACGCCGCCGTACGCGGCCACCCACGCCACCGCACCTCCACCATCTCACACCGGCGACCACCTCTAGCAGACCCAGCCACCACGAACCTCCCTCTCCCTCGCCGTCGCACACTGGCATTCACAAGCAACTGAGGCTCGAAAATGGTGCGAAGAGAGAGACGTTAGGCTGAGTGAAGAGAGAGGGAGGGAGTCTTAAGTAGGTTGGCTAAAGTTGTTTGGATGCTGAGGAACTCTGGTCCGTACGGAAAGTGTTGAGAATACTTGGGATACTTTGAGTACCCAAACACAGCCTTAGTGGCAAAATTGCATCTCCTGAAACTAGGTTTTATCTTTCAAAGGCCGTTGCCATTTTCCATGTAAGTTCAGCCCAGTTTACGTGTAGATACTTCAGTTCTTGAAGTTCTTGATATTGTTTTTATGGTATAATCAGACCAAATGATATTTGATAGCTTCTTTGAATACATCTAAGTTATATGATTCATTTTTGCCATTTTTAAATAGCCGTTTTCATGAGTGAATTTTAGTTTGAAGTTAATAAGTTAGTTCCTGTAATGTATATATGTGATGATTAGTGATTAAAGTTAGTTTGAAATTAATAGGTCATGTTTGTTCAATGGAAGGTCTTGAATGAAATAGGTTTTATTATATTTGTAAGTCTTGTTTTGTGCTTCCCACTTGTGCAATTGCTTATTTGAATAAGAACATATAATTTAAATGTGTATTATATTTTTTTCTGTATTCTGTTTTGTGCATTTTATATATATTTTTTTAATTTTCAGAAACACTTTTTTCAGCGAGTAAGATTTGTCGGAAATATGTTTTCCGTGGTATAAATTTGATATCGCCGCAAAAGATTTTTTCTGGCGAAACCTGCATGCTGGATAGCAGTAATTGCGACCATAATTTAAAATCGTTGGAAAATATCAATTTCTAGCAATTTTATAATTGCCGCACTTGAGTTTTCGATTTTGAATATGAAATTGCAGCGACTTTAAATCGCTACAAATGAATCAAAAGCATCAATTTATCAATCGTTGCATCTGGACATTCAAAATCGAAAACTCAATTGTAGCGATTTTAAAATCGCTGGAAATAGATATTTAGGACGATTTTATAATCACCGCAATTGAGTATTGAAAACCAATTAGTCAGTTGCAGCGATGTTTTGAAAACGCTGAAAATGTGTATTTATAGCGATTTTAGTTCTTTTAGAGACGGTAAAAAATCGCTGCAAAATATTTTCCAGTGATTTAATGGTCAAACTGGATGTGTATTTACAGCGTTTTATTTGAAATTTATGACAAAAAAAAATCTACAGAAAAGATAACTTTTCCCGACGATTATTGGCTTCCGTTGTGATAGATCAGAAGCGGAACGATAATACCGGTAAACATGCAGCGATTTATAAATTGCTGGTAAAAGTCAATGGCAGCGATTTATAGGAATCTTCCCAACGAAAATAGTCGCTGGGAAAAGTCACATTTCTTGTAGTGAAAGAAAAATTCTTCTCATCAACTATTATTCACCACCCACACCTCACAACCTATAAAAAATACCTCCATACCATATGAAAAACACATTCACACCCTATGAAAAAACTATAGGTGTAGAGTGTGGAAATGAATAATGACTGATGCATAACTTTCCTTTTTAGGAAAATACCATTCATTATAATTTTAATCATCATCTCTTGATGTGCATCAAACGCTCAGACAAGTAAGTAAAAAGATAAAAAATCTAGTTTTTCAATTATTTGATACCCCATCAAGAAAGAGATAATGAAATGATGATGGTTCAAAAGATATGTATAACACTTCTTTAGCAATTGCTGTTTAAATAATGGATTTTTCAAACAAATATTAAATGCCCAATAAATGTTGTGAGGTTTACATTATATGTCTATCCCCCTCTTACTTTAAAGCTATAGAGGCCAAGGATTCAAAAGAGAACAGAACAACTTAAACGCTAATGGGCCCCCTTCCTCACTTCAACATAGCTCATGGGTTGTTCCTAAAATAATTAGGAAGGTAGACCAACATATGGGAGTTGGACCAGAATCCTAAATAAAATTCAAAAACACCACCTAGATAACAAAATAAAAACTGTCGACTTCCAATGAATAGGGACATATTTTCCGGCCAAGCCCATCACAGCTTTCACTCGAAGCCCTTGTAGAGATTCAGGACTCAGTGCTAAACCTTTATTTTTATAACTAAAGTATTAGAGTAACAAACTGTTTTAGAACAAAAAGAACCTGAACCATTATGCAATTGAGCTCTTATCCAGAAAAAGCTCTAAGTTTTCAGCAATCAACTACGTTAATTAGAGATATCTTGGGGCTAGCAGGTGCACCATGTAAACATACTACAAAAAAAAAAAAAAATAGAAATTTAGGATTGCTCTCCAGCCAGAAAATCTTCATGAATGAAGGTAGGTGACAGTCTTAGTAAGTTGTTGGAGAGTAGTTGGGATAGTTGAAGCCATCTGAAATGATACCTTTACTATTAATCGTATTTATCTGCCCAAGGACTAGTGCTCATGTTAACATACAATAAAAATGAATAAAAGCAAACATATTTACAATGAAAAGACTCTTGGCCAACAAAATACCTCAATGAACGGAGCAATTATCTGCACCACGTCTAGCAGTCAACACAACAGAGATATCATATGCTACTTAACCACTCAGTTACAAAAACTATACATATAATTCCCAATTATTAGCACAGATCGATGAAACGAAAATGCCTCAATTTATAAGCAATAACCAGGTTTAATTTCCATACACATTCAAGCGTCGAAGCACATAGACTTACACACTTTGGAGAATAATACAAAGGCATATATATAAATATATGGTCCCGAAGCATCGAACCCATGCCATCAACAAACTCACCTAGTAAATACCCAAAGCTCACACTAATCAAACTGCTAAATCAACATTTCGCAGCCCAACCCAGAAACAAAAACTCACATAACCATGAACATAAATAGAATCCATAATTAATTAAACATTTTAGCACCCAAATATACCTCATCGATCACTCATCTCCTGCAGCGGGTAATTCTAGAGCAGCCTCGGGTGTAAGGGTGAACAGGGCCCCTGGCCTTGAAGCAGTTGTGGGTGTAGTAGGATCTCCCAGAGCGGGGTGGGCATGGGATTCTGTCGGCGGAGAGCGCGCCGTACGAAATGTAGTACTTCATAACTCTCCGCCAGAACAGAGACCTACGGCCAGACGACCCACTGTCCATGCCGTCCTCATCATCCCCCTCGTCTTCCAACTCGTCGTAGAGTGATGGCATTGTCGTCGGCCACTCAAACGCGTCCGTCATCAGCTTCAAGCTCGTCTCCTCGAGCTGAGCCCGAGCAGAGGGACCCAGATTGACCAGAACAAAGAGTAAGAAGAGAATGAGAAGCTTGGGAAGAGTTGGGGACGCCATGGATATCCAGAGAGAAAGAGGAAGAGGGGTGAGAGAGAGAGTGTGGATGGAGAAGCATGCGTCGGTAGAAAGAGATCAGAGAGAGTGGAGGAGGGGACAAAGGGATCAGACTATCAGTCACATGCAGCTGTGAGGGAAAGGTGAGAGAAATTGATTAGGTTACAGCTGTGCGTCATCAATGCTGCGGATACGGCGCGTTGTTTACCTCGTTCACCGTGGAACCTTTTGTTTCTCTCCTCTCTACACGGCCGATCCGATTAGAGCATTACAATTACCTTCGCCAAATCATTTTCAAAATTTAGTTGATACTTTTTTTTTTTATCTATTTTATTTAAATTTAATTTTTATATTAAATTACCTATCTACTGTTTATAAAATAATAAAATATTAATAAATTAATAATTTTTTATTTAATTTATTTATATCACATTTTTATAATTCTATCAATTTAATATTAATAATAATTATATTCTAATTAAATTAATATTAAAATAATCATATTTTTAAAGATTATAAAAAATATTTGATTAAATTCATTTAAAATTCTATTTAAATTTCTTAATTATAAATTAAATAGTATTTTTATTAGAGTGAGAAATTAATATTTTAATATTTACTTAGAGTGATAAATTAACATTTTAATATTTGGTAAATCAATAGTAGTTCTCTATTTTTGACCAACCATGTAGCAAAAGTCCATCTTATTTTAGATTTGGCCAATCTAATGTAGAGTATTTTTTACATCAATTATCTAAATTTTAGCTAATTTTTCCATTTGACCAAGCCAATGTGGATGCTCTAAAGGGAATAACTCTCTTCTTTTATTTTTAAAAATGTTACTTTACCTACCCACTCAATTTATCCTCTCAATTTGATACTTCATCTATTTTATTTTATTTACTTAATAATTAAGAAAATCATTAATAGTATATTGATATATTATTATTTTTTTAAAATGTTTTAAAATAATAAAAAAATTAAAAAATAAAATTGAAACTAACGATAAGATGGAACGGTGCACTCTGAGCAGTAGAGTAGCACCACTCTTTTACCTTTACAATTATATACTAGCCAAATGTCTGTAAAGTCTAAAATATAGATAATTTTTTTATCAAAATGATCTAAATTGGACTCATAAAAAATATTTAATTTAAATTTTGAGTTACAGTAATTCTAAAGTCTTCTCCAAATTTATAGAGACATTTTTCATCCATCAACTCATATTTTATTACCAAATAATCAATAATAAAAATTAAGAATTATGTATCTTCTATGTGTATCTGTTGTGTTGTAAATTTGTGAAGAATTATATTTTCCTTTTGCACTGTAAAATATAATAAATATTAGAGAATAAAAAAATTATTATTAATATTATTTTGATTTTGGAATAGCTAATCCAATGTAGACTAGTTTCTTCAATAGCTTTGAACCTTAATTTTTAGCCAAATTTTAGACTTGGCATTGACTAGACCAATGTCAATGATCTAACATGTATGTAACCGTCCTAGTCGATCGTTAAAAATAAAATCTTTTATTTTAGTGAATCTCAATTATTTAATTTTTTTTAAAACAATTGTGGGATTCTTATTTATTTTATGACTTTAAATATCATTTTTCAATAATAAATTTGATGCTCATGTCTTGTGGTCGTGATAATGAATTGCATAAATCACCGCTTGAAAATAGGGATATTCTCAATGGTAAGTCTTTGTTTGTTCTCTGTCTAGTGCAAGATATAGTCTGCAATTCATGTATTCTCCTTTTAAAAAAAAAAAAAGAATTTATTATTAAAAAATAATTTTTTAATGTGAGTTCAAAATTTATTTATTTTTTTCGAAGAGAATGCCTGCAGAGCTTACATATTTTAAGATTACAAATATCATTTGTTTTAATTAATATATGACACCCTTTAACAAGCATCTTTGCATTGCATTCCACTAATAATTCCATAGCTCCTCGTTAGTTTTGTGCTTATTTTTTGTTATAAGCACGGTACAATTTTACTAAAAAAAAAAGGAAATAGGAAATCATAGAGTTTTATTTTGAGGGATTATTAAGCAGAAGAAAATTAGAATGAACCCAATGCAAATGGGCCAACTGTTTTGACATGCAGCTGTTGGAACCTGACAGTTAGACGAAGTACTTTTGAACCGAGCTCTTTTAGCAACCTGGCTGATTGGAGTTTGAACCCTTCGGTTCAGGAACTTGGGCAATCTGCTCACATATTCGAGATGGATTTCTGAACTTGGTTTTGAGCTTTGGGCAAGTCTGATCTCAGCCCAAAATGCTTACTTATTAACGGGCTCCTTAGGTTGGGCTAAAGTGTTGGGCACAGTATACTTCTTTCTTGCATAGGGAAGAGAGATTTCGCTTCTGATTTACGTAGTTTTGTGTTCATCGTTCACCTTTATCAGTGAACTGCACAATTCAGGAAAATGTTTTTACAAGGAACTTTGCAACTGAGAGGAACAAAGCCCACATAGGTCTTGTTCTTTAATTTATCTTTGTAGGCGCCAAGACAACAATGCAAGACACTTCTCGTTGTGAAAACAAAAGTAAAAGTTAACAAATAATATATTATACGTCACAAAAATTTACATAATTCAGCAACGTGTTTATGTCCACAAAATTGAAATGGATTTCATTATTGTGAAGAATGACAAAAATAAAATACACTTTGGGGGCGAAAACATACTATTCCAGATAGCCATACTATTCATTAAGTAAATATTTATAAAATTGTACGACGGAAATCCTAATTTCACAATTTCTAGATTATTCGCTCAAACAAGGTATTAAGCAAGTCTCGAACGAGCTTCTTATCTGATGTTTGCTCAAGCGACCTATCTTGCAAACTCTCTGCCTAAGCTTGGTAGAGCGACTTGTTGCTCATGTGAACATCGAGTGAACTCTCTGCCTGGCGATTCTCAAGTCACAAACAAGGTAAAAAGTTTTTCGCCCAAGCCTCATTGAAAATGCACCGAAAAAAGATAACACATCATTGTTGAGCCGAGTCATCAAATTGAGCTGCCACAAAAATAAACCAAGATTCACAAACCCAACACTTTCGTTAAAAATCCAACAAAGTACTTCAATTCCCCGAGGCTTAGATATATATATATATATATATATATATATATATATAATTTAATTTGCGAAGCATAAAAGGTGAAGAGTTCAGGACATGCCAAAGAAAGGGAGCTGGCATTCGACGGCCTTATATTATATATAGAGCCCGGCGGGTGTGACATGATCATCATGAGTTTATATATATGGTTCTGACTCTGAGGTAAATGTTTCTGCTGAGAAAATAAGGCATTTGGAGTACTCCTTAATTAGTTTTCCTGCCCCTCGGATTCTCTAACGATCGAAATTTGGACAATGTCTATGTCATATATACTGTGTAGTAATGCGTTTTCGTGCCTATCAGTGCCATCGCTTTTAGGAAAAGATAATGGCAACTAGTACTGTCATATATATAGATCGAGCTAGGCAATATAGATCATGTATAGACAGACCCCAATCATCATGGCTCCAGATTAGCACAACTTCAAGCTGTTGTGGTCCAGTTTTTGGTTGTTCTTATTTGTCTCAGATTCCCCAGTACCATCCCTTCTATAAGCATTGCATGGGGTTCATGGCACAAAGTCATAAAGGTTTGGCCCTGCATGCAGGCTATATTATATTATTAGTGCAATTTCTACAACAAGAAGCCAACCGGATCGATCTAGATTAACTTTATCCTAGCCATTAGACTTGATAAAATAACGTGAACTGTTAAGAGTTTTCCAAGATGATTATAAAAGAAATTAAGACTTACAAGCTAATCTAACGGGCTTGACATGATGTGATGCATACCTTATTATTTCATACCAAAATAATTATTTCCTATCAAAATAACTCTTTTAAGTAATTATTCATAAATATTTAATTTTTTTTATAGTGAATAAAAATAGTTTTATAATATAATATAATAGACTACTAAACCATGACGTCATGAATTTCTATAATAACTCTTTGTAGTTCTGTTCGGTTTCTCGTGTTCCAACTACATATAGATCCATGGATAAATTGATTTTGTATCCCTTTAGTGGTCAATTTCTCGTGTTCCTCTTTTAGCCAAACAGTATTAAAAGAGGGAAAATGGGTACATGAACATGTAACAATTTTGGCTATCTATCGACCGACCCTAGCTGCGACGAAAATTATTAATTTTTTGAGCTATATATATAGTTTAGTTTTAATTGGTGAAAGACCGACTGCACCGCGCGCCAACCATTAAATTTGCAGAGTTGACTCTGCATATTCGTTGAAATTAAGAGCTAGCTAGCATTGATCAATAATTATGATCTTCCATTTTAGTGCTTCCTAGAGTTAAATTTTAGAGATTTGGGTACGTACATGATCAGAACTACTGTCCCAACACATTAATTTCAAAGCTATATATATATATATAAATATATATATATAATGAATCTTTCTTTATATTTGCATAACGTAAAAGTTGCTTTAGCTCTGATCGATGATATAGAGTATCATGCAAACCAAAGCATACAACACTGTCTGAAAGGGAAGTAATAATATTGGTTAAACGAAAGCCGATCAAAAGGCATATATGCAGACAATCTGAAGATTGGATTCTCTTTTTGGTGTTGGTTTGTGCAGTACTAGTACTAGATCAGAGGTAAAAGAAAAGAAAAACCAACCAATTGGAATTGAAGATTGAGAATATGATGTTTATATCTATATATATATATATATAAGAGTCGACAGAGATAACTGGGACCACATTCGCTCTGAGCTTGCAGCTTTGCATTTATCTCTTGCTTGTGCTTCCCGATCTTTATTAATTATAGGATTTTATAAAATTTTCAAGCTTTTCTTTCATTTTCATATGGCCGGGGGCAGGGGGTCCCTGAGCAGAAGGGTGAAAATTCAAAATTATCTTGGTCATCTTCTGTGCTGATCAGTCCTCCATGTGCGCTTCAAATGATCATGTACTTGTCGAGGTTGGCTATTATGGCATTGATTTTTCTTTTTGGTTTCCTTAGGAGCTGTCATAGCAGAGTTGTTGCAGTATATATACTTGCCTTCCTATAAAACTGATATTATATGGTGAAAAAAGATCTTGCTTCCTATGCTTGTTCTTGAAGTATAATTGGGGGAATGCATTGCTCATTATTATATGAGTTGTAACAAGAATATAATTTATTATGGAGAGGCGCAATGTTCATTATCAATATTGTTAAGATATAAAGTAAATAATAAAATCTACATCTTCTCATCAGTTTAAACTTTTGAGATAAGTAGTGATTTCAAATAGTATCAGAAAAGAAGTTCTGAGCTCGAACCCTTTAATTAAAATATTCTGCATGTTTAACTCACTCAACGAGAGATAGTCTGACTCAGATGTGAATTTGGAGTATTAAGATATAAGAGGAATGCTAGATACAATTATGAATTGTGCTAGCGTCGCATATTGATTTTGAAAAAGAGTGAGGTCTATAATTAAAAAATTATTTTTTTTTTCATGTGGATTTTATATTTATTTATTTATTTTAAAAGAAATATAAGGTACTTACACACTATATGACTACAAATATCATTTCACATAAATTAAAAAATAAAATTTACCTTGGTTTAAATTTTTAGACCAGTAGTAATTTAACATTCATAAATTAATTACATGTTCACATGAAGTCCTTAATTTGTTTGCTTTTTTCTTAAAAAAGAAAAGAAAAAGAAAAAGAAATCATTCTCTCTTGACATGTTTTCACGAAGACTGATCATGAAAAGACCAATATTGTAAACTTTCTTTACCATGAATTACTTGGTAAGAAAATTGCAGTAGTACTACTGCAAAATGGTTCGTGTAGCTCTGGGCCAAAGACTCAAAACTGATCAAAAGACATTTTGTAGAGGCTAAGGGGCCGGTCAGCATCACCGCCAGCTTCTAATCCACATCGAGAAACGTGCCAATGGAGCAATGAGATAATCGAACGTGGTAGTGTCTAGTGAGTTCATCATCGGGATCTAACCAAAGCTGGAATAATATTTGATGTATGTTTGGTCCCCAACCTCCACTACTTCACTATCCCATAAAGCCACTGACCCGCCGGAATATCTCACCGCCGGCAGCAACAGCTTTGGTGGCCATCTGACAAATGTCATGTGATTGTGGGGTTGCATGCATGGTCTTTTAATGATCAGAAAGTAAAATTTCAGGACAAAATCAAATATAAAGTTTCGGTCAAAAGAATCATACCGCGTAGCTTTGATGACAAGTGGTTCATGCACCTCTTCATTCATCTACTCCTACAGTGATCTGAACTATCTAATTTGTTATTTTCAACAGTCTAAGTTCGAACTATTTTAAACTTCATTCGATTTAATTAAATATTTTATATGTTGGGATTACTCATTACAAAAAATTTAGACCAAACTTAAATTTTTGAGACAAATAATAATTTCACAATATGAGATTCAATATGAGCCTTTAGATCAATTGAGATAATAGTGATTAAAGGCAGCCATGGGCGGTCCTTATCAGAGTTCATAAATACATTCTTAAATGAATTCGAGACTTTTCCAGATTTCTAATAGTAAAATATTGGTCACAACTTGCTATATAAAGCCCTTCCACTTACAACGAGCGGCCTCCTAGATTGGTGGTCGGTTCCGGATCGAGATAATCCCACACTTTCTGTATATTACTATTTTATTCGTTCCTGCTCCTTATCTCTGTATATAACAGATAAAACCCCAACTCTCTTGCAGTCCATTCTCCTAGTGCTCCCCCATACCTCTGTACTAGCTCGCTCTCTGTGTTCGGTGCATAAAAGGGCGTGTGAGAAATTAACCATGGATGTTGACATGCTAAGATCATCGGCAGGGGATCACATGGACATGATGACAATGATGATGCAAATGGAAAAGCTTCCCGAGTTCTGCGACCCTTTCGACGACACTCCCGCATACCCAGCTGAAATCGAATTATCCGATGGAAGCACCAGCAGCGTTGCCACCACGCCACCCATTTTTCACAGCTCCCCAAATAGTATGGCTCCACCCACATTGGAAAACCCACCTGCATCCCTACCATTCATGGGAAGTCCAACCAACCAAGAGCCCCTGAGACCACCTTTTCAAACCCATGTAGTGTCCGATCAGATCAGATTCAGGAACAATATTGCTTCTTCCGGTACTGCATTATCGCTTCCGAATAATTCATATCATGATCAGAAGAAGAACTCGTCAATGGCAGCAATGAGAGAGATGATTTTCCGGATAGCAGCGATGCAACCTATTCACATAGACCCAGAATCGATAAAGCCGCCCAAGCGCAGGAACGTGAAGATCTCTAAGGATCCACAGAGCGTGGCAGCGAGGCACAGAAGGGAAAAGATAAGCGAGAGGATAAGGATTCTGCAAAGATTGGTTCCAGGAGGAACAAAGATGGATACGGCTTCCATGTTGGATGAAGCCATACATTACGTGAAGTTCTTGAAGAAACAAGTGCAAACGTTGGAACAAGCCGGGACAAATAGGACAGTATTGGGTGTTGGTTTTCCAGTTGGAATGAAGAATGCCAATGTTGTGAGTTACTCTAGTTCGGCGAAAGCGGCCTGCTCAAATGGTGCTGAAATGCCCAGCAGCTCGGTCATGAGAGGGACTTGGTGGGGATTCATGTAAAGAATTCTTACTTATTACTGTATCAAAGACTCAAAGAGCATTAATATTATAATATTCCCTAATGAAAGCTCATCGTTAATTAATCTCAGCTTTAAATTCTTGATGAGGATCAGTAGTACTACGTGATATCAGTTAAATCATCCTCACATCATGCATGGCGCATGGAAATTAACATGATATGCTCAGATTATGAGATTCATAAAACTATGACAAATGATGGTTGTAGCTTTAGGGTGAAATAATTTTGCGCACTCTTTTTAAAAAAATGGATAAATTTGAAATTTTCATGAAATATCATTTTTTGAATAGTATAGTACTTCACTTTTTTTCAAAGGGAATACGCGAGACTTGCACACTTAACCATGACTATATCTAACATTACCCAATAATTATAGAAGACAAAAAGGATCATTAATGGGACCTTTACATTAGATAAAAAAAAAAAAAAAAAACTAACAACCATGCATTCACTTATTTTTCCTTTTTATTCGCGTGTGTGTGTATATATATATGAGTAATGATATACACCACACAAGCTACTATTCTTTATCATCTAATTAATAGTGATAAATGTGTTAAATCCTATATAGTAGAATGAAAATATGATAATAATGTGGTGTATAGAATTTTTCTATATATATTAATTTGGCTTTTTCTTTGGTTTTCGATTGCTTAAGTTTTTTTCACCATTTCATTTTGATAGTGGGGCTGGGAGAGGTAGGTTGGCTCCCGAGGCAAGGTCGGATGACACAAGTGTTCATGTCTCAAGGATCATTCATGCCTAGCTGATAATTAATTACCAATTACAGCTAGCCACTTTTCTTATCCTCCAAAAAGTACAATCAAAACGTAAGAAGAATAAAATATAAAAATTATGGTCAAACCGAGTTTGGATTCAAAAAATGAGTTGAGATGGTTTTATATAAGTTGAATAAAATATTGTTAGAATATTACTTTTAATATTATTATTATTTTGAGATTTGAAAAAATTGAATTGTTTATTATATTTTATATAAAAATTTAAAAAAATTGTAATAAGAATATGAGATGAGGTGAATTTGAATCCAAACAAGGCTGACATACATTTCTCACTTCTTAATCTCAAGTACATATATACCCAAAGAAGCTTTGATTATAATTAGGTGCTAGACCTCATCTCCTGTATATTTTTATTTTATTTTATTTTGTTTTATTATTCTTAAACTAATTAATTTCTTTTACTTTTTATTCATATACCACACATTTGATCATAAGAGAAAAAAAATTATGCATGTGTGATCTATAGTGTGAGGATGATGAGTAGACTTTTTTCAAAATAAAATCATGAGGATGTAGTACACGTACATAATATAACATTCTCATGAATCTTTATATTTTTTTTGCTAGGTTGGTTGGTCTTTCATTTTTATTTTTTACTGTTGCTAGGTTCATAAATCTCTCTCTCTCTCTCTCTCTCTCTCTCTCTCTCTCTCTCTCTCTCTATATATATATATATAATAAGACACGCATGTAGTTGCCTATTATATATATATTTTGGTCTCTCAAGTCAGTGAGTTCATTAAAACCCTATTCTCGCTCTCTCTACACAGTCGTCCCTCCTAAAATAACTTAGATCAGAGGAGGGGGGTTGGAGCTTTGGCTCCTCCCTCCCTCCTCCCCTCCTTCCTCTTCTCTCTAGTTTTTTTTTTTAATATTTTTATAGTTTACAGTAGGGTGAAATGCAAATTTTTTGTTCTCCGAAATCAGGCGACCACCACGCGCCCTACCACAAGATTTCCAAGGTGCCGATCTTTCAGATAGACGAAGAATTTCATCGAACGGAGAGACGCGTGAGCCACACGCACGGCCCAAAGTGCGCACATGGCATCCACGCGCTACCACGAGGGGAGCTCTATCGCTGCCACGTGTGGCTTTTCTGGGACCAGGGCCATCGATTTCTTCAGACCTGACATTTTGCAATCCATCCTGGGTGGCGCATAACTTGACATTTTGGTGTTTTCATTTTTTATTTCCTGTAAGTAAGGGTGTAAATTTACACCGAAAAATCGGTCTAGACCGGATTGGACCCGTTTTTCCGGTTTTGAACCGGTCCGGTCCGGGACCGGTTCTTATAATGTGTAAACCAGCCGGATCTTAATGTGTAAATCGACCAAATATTAATATTATAGTTTATAATTAATACTAATATATAACTATACTAATAGTCTAATATTAATACTATTATATAGTCTAATATATTATATAGTTATACTAATATATAAGTCTACACCGCATGGATCGCATGTATTCCTCTTCTTTTATGACTGATTGGATGAAAATAATTCTCAATTGATCCCTTTGTGAATAATTAAAAAGGATTTAATATTATTACATTTTTTCACATCTCAATTGTTGACCGCTTACTTAGCGCGCATTAGTTTGTTTTCACAATTCATCTAAATTCATCTTATCTCATGTTATCTTATTTAATTATTATAATTTTTTAAAATTTCAATACAAAATAAAATAAAACAATTAAACTTTTTCAAATCTCAAAAGAAAATTAATATTAAAAAAATATTCTAATAATATTTTATTCAATTTTCAACTTTTATCTCAACTCATCTCATTTCATCTTCGAAAACAAACAAATTAATTATGGCATGTTTTGAGAGTTTAATTAAACCAACAGGAAATTAATTAATGATCGTGAATTTAACTTAAAAATGAATGAGTCCCTGAATATATCATCATAAAATCATCAAATATTGCCTAAAAAGCTTAAGCTCACAAAATCAATATTAGTGGATATATATTAAATTGATATAAGTTTTTTTTTCTTCTTTTTCTTTTTTTTTTTTATTATGTGATCGGTATACGTATGTGAAGGAGACGATAGAACATCATGATGTCCAGGAAGAATTCACAACATGATACTGATCTGATCTTTTTCGCCCTTCGCTAAGAAAAAAGTGAAATAAAATGAAGCTGATAGCTGGGGGGTAGGATGGAGCAATCTCAAACTATTTTGACAAGAGTACTTCACATTTGTGTCAATTATCATTGTATTGTATTTTTCTTACTAATTTGAATTAAAATATTTTATTGTAATTGTTTTTTTTTTCTCTCATTTATTTACTGAATAAGAGTTTATACAAATTTCATCGTCTTTAATTTTTTTTTATATTAGAATTTAAAGGTATGGAAATTCGAAGACATGTCTCGTGAGTAGGGCTGTAAGCGGACCGACCGGACCGAACGGACCGACGGGACCGGACCGGACCGAGTTCATTCGGTCCGGTCCATATATGGTCCGAATTTTCTAGGACCGAATTAATTCGGCCCGGTCCCGGTCCATGTGTTTTTCGGACCGGACCGAACCTAAAAAAATATATATATATTATATATATAATTAATTATATAATTTTCATCTAACATAATCCTATCACTAACTAATATATAATTATACCATATTATAATTAAGTATAGACTATAGTTATATAGTTATACTTATACTAATATTACTAATATATAGCTATACTATATTACTAATAGTCTAATACTTTATACTAATACTATTATATAGTTATACTAATCATGATTCATAATAACTAATCACTATAAGTCTATAACTATATATATTTAGTATCAATATATTAATATATTCTTTAATGTATTATTAATACTATTAAGTATTAAGAGTTATAGTATAAATTAATTTAGTATTGTAAATAAATTTTTTTTATTAATTGATGTGAAAAAAAAAGGGGCCGGACCGGACCGATGACTACCGGTCCGGTCCCTATAGGAGTTCGGTCCGGTCCGACCATGGACCGAAAAAATTCAATCCATGGCCGGACCGGACCGTTTACACCCCTACTCGTGAGAGAGTGGACATGAAATCCCACCACTAAAAGACCATCAACAAGTCTTACCCTCCTATAAAACGATTTTTTTTTTTTTTTTTTGTGTTTCAATGGGCCCTAATAGCAGCCCATGGACCATGCAAGGTTCTGTAATTTGTATATGCAAAATGAGAGGAGATGCCCAACCTATATATACCCAACCCACATTAGGATGGGCTCCATCGTTTCACACCTTCTCGACCCAAACTCAAACCTAATTGACCAGATGGAGCTTCGGTACATAGTGGACTGTGCCGTATGATTTTGCGGCCCAATGGTGGCCCATAATTACAAAACAACAATACAGAAGACAGATCAGAAGCTGCAGTAACATGTCAGTACGAGTACGACAAACTAAAAATTTATAAAGGAAATCGATAAAATTTGAGAATCTAATGTCTAACAAATTAACAATAACGATGCTGTTAAGAAATCGATAATTTTTTTTTTGATACAAGAAATCGATAATTAATCGAAGATTTAAGCTTCTTGTTTTTTTAATTTTTTTCTTCTTTTTCTTTAATCATTTTTTTATATATTTTAAACATTTTTAAAAAGTAGAAAAAAATCATTAATATTCAATTTCTTAAAGATTAAGTAAAAAATAGTTTTAAAAAGTTAATCGATCACTTTTATCCACCGCTTTTATAGTTTCAAGTAAAATTTTCGCTAACGATAATCAGAGATATACAGTTTTTTTTAAGACATATTTTTGACAAAACTAAAATATTTAAAGACGAACAGATTGCATACTAAAAAATTAATGGAATTGCCTATCTCTTTGTGTAAGCAACTTAACTCTATCCCAGACTGCCTATCTGGAATAGAGTTTAGGCAGTCTGGGATAGAGTTTTGCAAGCTATTCCATCTTATACTTTAGGGGTTTTCAGACTGCCTATCTCTTTGTGTAAGGAACTTAATTCTTTAAATGCTAGATTCTGGTGGGGCCATAAAGAAAAAAGAAGGAAAGTGCATTGGTGGAACTGGGAGAGAATGGGGAGGCAGAAAGTAAAAGGGGGTATGGGCTTTCGAGATATTGAAACTTTTAATACTGCTATGCTTGCTAAATAAGGATGGCGCCTCTTCTCTAATCATTCAGCTCTGGTGTCTAGAATTTACAGGGAGAAATATTTCAAAATTTTTGATTTTTTAAGTGCTAAAATGGGTCTCAACCCTTCTTTTTTCTGGCAAAGTGTCTTGTCTGCTAGATCTTTACTAAAGGAAGGGCTGCATTGAAGGGTGGGTAATGAGAAGAAAATAAAAATTTGTGGGGAGAAATGGTTGCCAACTCCTGTGACTAACTGTGTACAATCTCCTTTACCAAGACATTGGGAATAAGAAAGAGTAAGCACATTGACTGACCCTATTACTAAGACTTGGAATGAGGCCTTGATCATAAACTTATTCTCACATGAGGAGGCAACTGTTATACTTCAAATACCATTGAGCAGGTTGGGATCTAGTGACAAACAGTTATGGAGCTATACTAAGGATGGTGTATTCATAGTGAGGAGTGCATACCATCTTGGTATGGAGATAAAGAGAAGACTGAAAGGGGATGCCTCAATGATAGATAAGAATGATGTAGTGTGGAAACAATTGTGGGGATTGGAAGTGTCTGCAGTGGTTAAAATGTTCCTTTGGAAAGCTGTAAACAACATTCTTCCTACCAAAAGTAACCTTTTCAAGAAAAAGATAAGTGATACCCCTCTTTGCAGCATATGTGGATCAAGTGAGGAATCAGTGGGTCACATTCTATGGAGTTGTCCTTCAGCTGCTGATATATGGGCAGATGACAGCAGTCCTGTGCAGAAATGGGCCAATGAGGAAGTGGACTTCATGTCTCTTTGGATTAAAATGATCAATGTTTTGGAAAAAGAGGAACTTGAGTGGATGGCAGTGATTATACACAGGATTTGGCTAAGGAGGAACAGGTTTATCTTCGAGAACGAGTTTTACAGCCCTAAACAAGTCATTCTAATGGCAAGTGAGGGCCTGGAGGATTATAAAGTAGCACAAGTGAGCATAGTTGGATGCCGAGAAGGTAATGGTTTATATGGAGTGCTGAAGATATGGAAAAAACCTGACACTAACATGGTTAAGGTTAATTGGGATGCGGCTATAGACTTGAAAAACAAGAGAATGGGAATGGGTATTGTTTTTAGAGATGAAGAGGGGGAGGTTCTAGCTTCAGTTTGTGATGTGAGACAGAATGCTAATGACCCTGCTTTAGCTGAGAGCCTAACTATGTGGAGAGCCCTCGAGATAAGCTATGATCTATTTTTCTCTTTTTCTAAAATAATTTTTGAAGGAGATGCAGCAGCTATTATTAAAAAGATCAACAAGGGAGGTGAAGAACAATCGTGGATGGGGCATATCATCAATGATATCAAACAGGTTCTTCGACAAAAGGAAGATTGGTCAGTCTGTTATGTTCCTAGAGAGGGCAATCATGTTGCTCATTTATTGGCAAAACATGCCTTATTACTTGGGGAAGAAAGGGTATGGATCGAAGGGGGTTCTTTTGTAATTTGCAATGCTATAATACAGGACAAGTTATGTAATTCTAACTCTGTTGAAGATATATGAAAGTAGTTCTTGATTTCAAAAATAAAAATAAAATTAATGGAATTAATAATTTATAGAGAAAACTGAAATCATTAGCATATTTACTGTGCCCGAAGGGAAATCTTCTCAAATTAATCATTAGCAATTTTTTTTGGTAGAGAAATTGGTTGTTAGAATATTTCATTGCTTTTAATTTGAGCGGAGCTTGCTAAGAGTGACCGCTTGCCAAAATATCATTTTTATTTTAAGATATATAAAAAAAAAAAATTAATACATTAATAATCACTTCTTTAACAATGAAATTAAAAAAAATTAATTTTGTTTTTGTCGAGTTGGATTATCATCTTTGAGCAGTGCTACGTCTCTCGAAAATTTGTCCCGAATGTGTGTCCCGAACAACACTTCTTATCATTTTATTTATCTTTTCTTCTTTTTTTTCATGTATTTTTTTAATCATCATAACATTTTTTTAAAAAATAAAAAATTCACAATATTATTAAAAAACACTTTCTTAATCACTAAGTAAAAAAAAAAATTCGGGACACACTTTCAAGAAATAAATTCGGTGACTTTAGCATTTTTTATCATCTTTATGTCTAGTCAGGAGCCCAACGACTTTGACTATGATATTGTTTTTTATTTATTCTTTATTCTTCAAAATATTTTTTGGAGCAGCCACTGTTTCGCTACATCTGACGCACACTTGACGTGAGCAGCAAACGCACCATTTCATTGAGTTGAGAGTGAGTGAGCGTAGACGGATTCGAGAGAAAATTGGTGGATGAGAGAGAGAGATAGCTGTGAGAGAGAGAAAGCCAAGGAGAGAGAGAGAGAGAGTCGACGCTGGAAAGAGAGTCGTAGACGAGGGAGAGTGAGATGGGCAGAAGGTCGTGCAAAAAAAATAAAATAAAATAGTAGACATGTAATGTGTGCTACGGATCAACCGTGAATAGTAGCTAATCAATAACACAGCTCTTATTCTTCTTCCACATGAGATGACCAATGACAATTCCTCACAGTTAATAGTGGAAAGCTGAACTTGTAACAGTCTGTTAGAAATTCAATGGTGGAATTTCTATTGGCTTCAGGAATTTCGTGAAAACTTATGTAGTTTTTACGAATCAACCAATCGCATAGGTTTTAGTCTGTCAATATAGTCTGTGTTATCACTCACTGTGGGGTCAGAAGTGCAATTCTAATTATTTGAGGTAGTTATAAGTGTCAGAATGCGTTATGGTCTGCACCATTAGACTCAGTTGATTATTTATTATTTTATGGCGCCATAAGTCTATTTTCATATTTTCGGACGAAACGTCTGTTTGAAACTACGAAATTATTTTTAGGGGCACTTCAGGGTTGATTTTCGGTTAACGATTTTCACATGAATATTTAATAATTTTTAGTGCTAAGTTTGTTATCCACTTTTTCAAAGTGAATAGTAACCTCGATAAGCGCACCAATTGCAGTGTTTCAAAATCACTGTGTGGAATATCCAAATTAGATTAAAGAAGTTTTATTTGGACACTTGGCAAAATCATAGCCACACTTAGTGAATAGTATTAGACACTTCGCACCATAAGGAACGTTTGATGGATTTGAAAGAATCAAGGTGTGAGATCATGCCACCTAAGCAAAAACCTTATTCCATCCGACTATGACCCCAAAAACATGATTGAAACTGAAATCCTAAACGGTTTTATCCAAACCATAAAGTTGACATCCAAAACTTAAAAGAATCAATTTCTAGCATTGTTTTTAATCGTTGGATTAAATTACTTCCACATGCTATTAATCATTTAAATTTATATTAAAACATCATTACCTAACATTGTTAAGCTTGAAAAATTGATTGTACCAAGTGATATTGGATTTGGACTTGATAGCAACCCAAACTCTTTTAAAACCCCAAATGTAGGCCCATTCGGTTTAGGCCCTTTAAGGCCCACGAATTTGGTCTCATTAGCATTGCTTCTTGGCTAAGTTTGCACACCCACTTGGCTGACCAGATCTTTCCAAAAGAGATTTTAGAAGGTTTTGAAGAAAAAAATCTAAAGGGTCACCTCACTCTTTCACTTTCACACTCCATCTTGAGAAAAGATCTTGGACTTATTTTTTTGGGAAAGAAAATGTCAACACTCATGCTCTCTTTCAGTCTTATCACTTTCCATAATCTGTGTAAGAGTCTCTCCAATCCACTTCCCACGAAAAGCAACTCTCGTTTACACTTTTGAGTCTCTCCAGTCCACTTCCCACGAAAAGCAACTTTCCTTTATACTTTTCTTTGACAAAACACAAAAGACACTCTTGGACAGTTTTTCTGGTCTCTGTTGAATGCCTTATTCGAAATTTTTATAAGTATTTTCGCACAAAGTTTCATTCATGAAGGGTAAAATTGGAAATAAAAGTACAAACAGAAGGGAAATATTAGCTTCCTATTTGAGTCAGTTTCAGTAGAGAGTGATAAGATTGTAAAGATAAAGGACAATAATATTTAGGCGGTGAAGCAAAACGAGCAACAAAAGCAGTAATTTAAGAATACAAGAAAGGGCAAAAGTGGAAATAAAAATGTTAAACGAAAAACTGTTCACCCAGCATTCCCATTTATATATATATAGTAGATATATATTATAGTTGGAATATCTTTTTCATTGAAATTTTTAATATAAAGTAAAGTAACAATATGTTTCTTTCTATATCAAAAGGTATTTGGAAGATCAGAATAAATTTTGAAGATCGATTTTTTTGTTAAAATCATCAATTTTTTATTGAAGTAAATTATTGGACAATTGTTCAGAAATCTTTTTGTATCTGATTTCCTACTGAAGGAAATTCAAATGTTATATTTTACAAAAAGTAAATATTTCAAACTTTTGTCAATATTAATTTCAAATCGTGAAGTAAATTTAAATTTAACTTTATATCCGAAAAGGTCGGTAGTAATATAATATATATATATATATATAAATGACCATAACTTTTAAGTATTTTTCATGGTGCGCTATGGTTAATTATCGGATATTGATCTTGTATTTTGTTGCTATATATAATATCATTTTTGGAACATATGGAGGCTATATGTACTTCAAAGCCCAACAATATTTAAGTTAAACAAATAATGATCAAATTAAAAGTTATTAAGTTGTACGTTCGTGCTCCATTTGCTATAGCTTGAATACTGCATGTCGTACGTTCAACATTAATACGTATACATTCACATAGAGATGGTCCGTCGATGATTTTAACCCTCAGAAAGATCGATGGACAGGGCTTCAACAATAATTACGATCCTCGTATGCATGTTTTACTGACTCACTTTCCTCAGGAAACAAAAGGAGCGTTTTCCACGTTTGGCCTCGATCTGGACAATATCTGAGAAAAACCAGAAGAAAATTGAAAGGATATAATATTTGAAAAATAGCAGTGGAGTCCATCAAATATATTGATTGTATTTTAATTTTTTTATTTAATGATTAAGAAATTGATTATTAATCAAATTATAAATTTTTATTTTTATTTTTTCTTAATAATTAAGAATATTAAAAAATTTCACGATCTCAACTCACTACTATTTATAAACAACTCAACTCCTCTCATGATTGCTATAAAATTAGAGAAAGTAAATTCTTCTATCTTCCATTTTGTAATCTTTAATTACACTACCGGCCACCTATTTCCATATATTTCAAATCCTACAAACCAGTTTTGCATAAAACTATAAACAAACATATTGATAGTCTTATTCTCTTTCATTTTGTACTAATTTTTCCAGCTACCAAGCAGAAGGTAACCCCCAAATCAAACCTGCATCAGAAAAAATCACAAACCCAACAAAACTAGATCCAATTACCATTGACCCAATCCCTAAATCCAATCCTATCTAATCAAAACAACCAAAACCCATAAACCTCAAGGTCAAAAAAATTGTAAAAATGATTATAAAAAATCCAGAAATTATAGAACGCCCAGCACCATTAAATCAGATCAAATATAAAAACCAAATTTGGGTTTGCAAGATGAGATTTGGGACAATAGAGGAAATACAATTTTAAATTAGAAGAAAAGTACTGATTAGTGAAACAATTTAATGAGAGAAAAGAGACTAACCAAGAACGCCGATATGGATGGTAGTGGCCGGATTTAGGTTTGAAGTTTTTAGGGATTTTGTGGAAGAGAGAGAGAACAATGAGAGAAAAGAGACTTACATATGACGCCGGTATAGACAGAAGTGGCTGGATTTGGGTATGAAATTTTTGGGAGGAGACAAGATGAGCTCTCATAAGGGTGGCCGAATTTGAGTTTGAAGTTTTTGGGGGGAGACAAGATGAGCTCTTGTGCGGGTTTGAAATTGGAGGAAAATTCTAGAGGTTTTACAATTTTCGGTCTCGTTTGTTTTTGTAGATGAGATAAGATAAGTTGAGATTAAAGTTAAAAAGTTAAATAAAGTATTGTTAGAATATATTTTTTAATATTATTTTTATTTTGAAATTTGAAAAAATTGAATTGTTTATTTTATTTTGTATTAAAATTTTAAAAAATATAATAATGAAATTGAAATGATATGATATGAGATACTTTTTGAAAATAAACGTGGCCTTAATATCTTTTGGAAGAAGAAAAAGAAAAAAAAGAAAGAGCAAAAGTAAGGTCACGTAGGATGTTTTTTTTTTTTTTTGAAATGGTCACGTAGGATGTTGTGTAAACGTTGTTCTAGCATTTCTAAATAGAATTAATCTTTACATCATCCTACACACTACACACTATAATTTTTTTTATTTGTTTCTCTTATTAAATGTGTATTATATGGATGATGAATAAAAAAATATAAATGTTTCAAGAAGAGTAAAATAAAAAAAAATTGAAAAAAAATAAAAAATAAATAAAAAATACATTGGTGTGTGATGTGTAAGATGATGCATAGCAATGCTCTTTAATTTCTTTTTTCCTCCTTTTTCCTCTTTTAGAAAGCCAAATTTCCCAGTAGGCTCCCTCCCCCTACATATCACTTTAGGCAAAACCACACTAACTTTCCCAGAAAGAAAAACCTCTCACATTAATAATGGCCGACTCTCCGCCTCCAGCGCCACCGCCACCTCCTCATCATCTACCCACGGAGCAGTGCAGGGATTGGCTGGATCTGCCCCGGGAAGTGACGGAGTCTATCCTCAAGAGGCTTAGCATCATCGAGATCCTGACCAGTGCGCAAAAGGTGTGCTTACTCTGGCGTAACATCTGCAAGGGCCCCTCCATGTGGCGCACCCTCGACATGGCCTACGTCCCAGACTCATGGGACATGCACTACGACCTCGAAGATATGTGTCGCCACGCTGTCGATCTCAGTTGTGGCCAGTTGGTGAGGATTCAAGTCGGCTACTTTTGCACCGATCATTTCCTTAAGTACATCACTGAGAGGTAGTATATTTTTTTTTTAATCTTTTTCTTCATGTATATTTTAATTCTTATGTTAATTTCTGATATTGTTGTTTGGCCTTGATTTGGTGTGGACTCATTTGTTTTGCCCTAATTTTATGGCATTTAATTTTTCACAGTTCAAGTGAGCTCAGATATCTTGGACTTTTACGGTGCTATAAAATTTCGTGTAAGGGATTCAGTGAGGCAGCTGCAAATATTCCATTATTGGAGGATCTTGAACTTTCATTCTGTTCATGGCCAAAAAATTTTCTACAAGCTATTGGCAGCAGTTGTCCCCATTTGAAATCACTCAAATTGAGAAGTAAGATTTATTGGGGAGGTCCTTTCGAAGGATGTGATCTTTCGGCACTTGCTATTGCAGAGAACATGCCCGGATTAGTCAGGCTCCTCCTTTCTGGGAATAGGCTGACTAATGATGGTTTGCAGGCCATACTTGATGGTTGTCCCGACCTTCAATCACTGGGACTTTGGCGTTGTCGTTATGTCTCTCTGGAAGGGGATTTTGGAAGAAAATGTTCTGAACGGATAAAAAAGTTGCGGTTTCACAATTTCAGTGACAAAGAATTTGAGAAAGTAGTGGAAGAAAGTGGAGATTATGACTATGACTATGACGATGAACATTCTGGGCTTGAATATATAGATTGAGTAGTACTCGTGAATTGCTTTGCGTAATTTATGCATTTGTTTTAAATTAGTCGCTTGCACGTACGTACGTGTGCTGTAATTTCTTTATTTTTAAGTGAGCTGAATAATAATGTGGTGTATATTAATTTGGCTTTTCTTTTGGTTTTCGATTGCTTAAGTTTTTTTCACCATTTCATTTTGATACTGGGGCTGGGAGAGGTATTTTGGCTCCCGAGGCAGGGTCGGATGACACAAGTGTTCATGTCTCAAGGGATCATACATGCCTAGCTGATAATTAATTACCAATTACAGATAGCGACTTTTCTCATCCTCCAAAGAGTACAATCAATACATAAGAAGAATAAAATATAAAAATTATGTTAAATGAGTTGAGATGGGTTAAATAAAATATTATTAGAATATTATTTTTAATATTATTATTATTTTAGGATATGAAAAATTAAATTATTTATTATATTTTGTGTAAAAATTTAATAAAGTTATAATAATAAGATGAGTTCTTATCCAAACAAGGCTGACATCTCCAGTACATATATACCCAAAGAAGCTTTGATTATAATTAGGTGCTAGACCTCCTCTCCTGTATATTTTTATTTTATTTTATTTTTGTTTTATTCTTCTTAAACTAATTAATTTCTTCTACTTTTTATCTATATACCACACATTTGATAAGAGAAAAAAAATTATGCATGTGTGGTTTATAGTGTTAGGATTATGAGTCAAATTTTTTCAAAATAAAATGATGAGGATGGAGTACACGTACATAATATAACATTATCATGAATCTTTATATTTTTTTTGTTAGGTTGGTTGGTTTTTCATTTTTATTTTTAATTGTTGCTAGGTTCAGAAATCTCTATATTTATATACCAAGACACGCATGCAGTTGCCTATTATATATATTTTGGTCTCTCAAGTAGGCAAGTTCATAAAAACCCTATTCTCGCTCTCTCTACAAAGCCGCCCCTTTAAAATAACTCAGACCAGAGGAGGGGGGTTGGAGCTTTGGCTCCTCCCTCCCTCCTCCCTTCCTCCCTCTTCTCTCTAGTTTTTATTTTTTATATTTTTCTAATTTTATTTTTTTTTTTGTTTACAGTAGGGCGAAATATAGATCTGTTGTTCTTTAGAGTCAGGCGACCAACACGCACCCCACCGCAAGATTTCCAAGGTGTCAATCTTTCAGATAGACGAAGAATCTCATCGAATGGAATGGTGCATGAGCCACACGCACGGCCCAAAGTGCGTGAGTGACATCCACGCGCCACTGCAATGGGAGCTCTATCGCCGCCACGCGCAGCTTTTCTGGAACCAAGGCCATCGATTTCTTCAAACCTGACATTTCGCTGTACTTCCAAGGTGGCGCATCACCTAACATTTCGGTGTTTTCATTTTTTATTTCCTCAAAGGTTGAAAATGTAAATCTACAGCTTTCCAAGCTGTAATTCGCTATTTTTTCATAGATCTTTTATGTTTTCTATTAGGGGTGGGCAGCGGTGCCCCGCCCTCCACTACCCTACCCCCGCTCCTCACTCCTTCCCTTTTTAATATAAAAAATTATAATTTTTAATATTTATATAAATATATTGTATATAAATATATACAATTTGTTAAAAACTTGAATTCAACTTCAAGTTAATGGATTGTCTTAACCTTCTAGGCAATCCATTAACTGGTATTGTATTGCTTTGGTTTCCTATATAATGGTTGGTCTTAGAAGTCAAGG
>QEOT01009440.1:0-14159 GCA_003123785.1 Pterocarya stenoptera
AAATATGGGTTCCACCACCAACACCAGGCAAGCAGATTTTCCTGGGAGTCTACACCTTCGGAGAAGATCAACGTCGGAGTCGTTTGTCTGCCAGTGTGATACATCCGTGTATATACGCCAAAGAACCCTTCTACTCCCCCTTCTGTTGGATTTTTTATTTTTTTTAATTTTAAATTTAAAAAAAAAATGCTAGTGTCACCGACATTTGTATCCGTTGGATCCGATAATTTTTTTTTTTTTAAATCGATGATTAAGAAAGTATTATTTTAATAATATTGTGAATTTTTTTAAAAGAAATTTAAAAATATAAAATAATTAATCAAAAAAGTCAAAAAAAAAAAATTTATTTTTCTCGGGACCGGTCTCATGTTACATCCTCAGTAGATGTAGTAATATTCTAAAACAAATTATTTTTCTTATCATCTATACATCTAAGAAAATAAAAATAAAAATAAAAAATTATATACAATATATAATATAAAAATGATGAATTGAATTAGGTCAACGGCTTGCGACCTGATGGCACAAGACGTATATCTCCATAATGAGGATTATGGATTTGACCTCTCCCCCAATATATTAAAAGAAAAAATGATAGATTAGAAACTTCCTTTTTTTTTTTTCTTTTTTTTCTGAGAATAAGCCTATTTATTCATGAATAAACGCTGAAGAAGGATCAGAAAAGAATTTTTTTCTTTTATTATTGTTTTGGTAATTAGTAAAATGTCACGGAAGTGGATTAAAAAAAATTAAAAGTAATAATACATTGCTCAACTCTTTCTACAACATTTTATATAATTTTTAAAATGAGGATATTTAGATAAAGTAATAATAATTTTTATAAGTCATTTTACACAACTCATTTTAAAATATTGTAAAATGAGTTGATGTTCCCTTATATTTGCTTAGCAAATAAGGGAATTATAGAAACAAATGATCATAACAATTTAACAATCGGCCCGTTTTGGACGGGAAACTTTCATCTTACACATCCTATAACCAAGTTCATTTAAGTCTCAGATAAAGAAGTTAATTACAACACCACAATTTCTATAATAATAATGATAGCCATAATAATCACGTATTTATGTGCAAGTAACTAAATTCATTCGCGACTCCGTCGGAGAGACTGGAATTTTGCAGCTAGGGAATCATAGTCGGGAAGCTTTGGGTGAACATGACTAGCCTTTTCTGTAGGTGGAGTCTCCGTACTCGGACTTGCAGATTCTGAAATTTCAGAGCTACCTGATGTTCGTGTCTTTGGAAGAGAACTGGAGGAGTTCTTCCTTATGGATGACTTTAAACTTTCCTCATTCAATGACCTCTTGGATGCTGGCATAGGCTTAGAAGTTGACTGCTCTGCTGTCACACGCCGCTCAGAACTTCCCAAATGATCCAAGCTCTTGGTCTGAGACAAGGGCTTTGCTGGAACTTCAGTAGCATAGGAGCTCCTTCTCGCTCGATAGTCAGGAGTCAATGACGCCTCAGAACCATCCGCAGCCTTCAAATAGGAACTCCTTGTACTTGAAGAAGCAGCTTTTGTCCTTCGCGAAAACCCAGTAATTGGGCGAATATTGCTGGTGGAAGCCTGTTTAGGAAGATCTTCCTCAGAATCACTATCAAAATATGGAATTGGGATATTTGAGTTTGAATTCTCATTGACTTCAGTTCCTACTTTCCGATTGTATGGCTCTTGATTAATACTAATATTCTGTGGTGAGAGTTGCTCCGAATCATCATTATCAGAATCAGAAGAGGAGACCAAATCTTTTGAGCTCGGTCCTTTACTTTGTTTTGAAGTCACTTTCAGATTGTGTGGCTCTTGATTGTGAGCATCAGGATTAATTGTAGTCCTGACGATTACTGAAGAAGAAAATTGCTCAATCTTGGAAGAAGAATTGCCCGATGCTTGTTTGAATGATGAGGCATGGCCTGATGGATCCCTAGAATATGGTGGACGCCTGAGACCCTTATTCCGAAGGCCTCCTGTTAACTTTCCAAACTTCAACTCATTACCACTTTCTAAACTAGACTCTTTCAGAAGTTCATTATCTTTCCAAGTATCTGGTAACTGTGGCATGTGCTCCCTGTCCTCAATGCTAGAATCCGATCCAGATCTCTCATGTTTTGAAGATGGCAGGTCACTATTACCAAACTTTCTATCAGATACAGCATGAAACTCTTTTCCTTGGTTTGTTTCGAGGCTTACTTCCATGGGATCTGAATCAACTGACGAGGGTGGCAATAATGGCTTTCTCTTATATGCCACATGTTCCTTCTCTGCAGATGAGGATCCTATTAAGCCATGACTTGCACTCTTGTTCAACTCAGAATTTCTTTCGTAAACATCCTGTTTGCTAGGATATATACCAGGCTCCGTATTCGCAACAAACTTTGATTTCTCTAGATTCTCATTATCATCCGAACTTTGGTCATCTGAATTGTCATATGTTGCATACAATGAGTCATGTGGTTCTGCAGGAACTGAAGAACTTTCAGGAAATACATGTGAAGAATGCTGCCCACCGAAAGAATGTGACTGAGAAATGGACTTTTCAAATGGGTCATCCATGTTTTTCCCGTGTCTCCAAGCATCTGTATTTTCTAAGAGATTTACAGCTGATTTTCTACCTGGAGATGAAAAATGCAAACTCGATTCTTGTCCCTTGAACTCATTTTGTACATCAAATTTATAGTCATCACCATCATCTGAACCATATTCATCAAAAACTACAGAACCCTTGTCATAAGAAGTTGTCTTCTCATTGTCACTATGGGTGTTTCCTTCATCAATACCAAAAGGTCTCTGACCAGCACCACTCCCTAACTTCGAGTGGTTCAAAATATCATTGTGGTCATTAATAAAAGTGCGAGAATAAGAATCAGAGGAAGCTCTGCTGTATTGCCTTCTGGTCCCTAAATCTCCAATATAATGAACGTTCTCAGATTCTGTACCATCATTCAGCTCACCAACAAATTCTATCTCATTGTTGCTGTTCTCAGATTCTGTACCATCATTCAGTTCACCTAAAATTTCTATCTCATTGTTGCTGGATTGTTTCTTCAAGCTTACTCGACCTAAAGATTCTCTGTTCTTCAGCTCAGACAAAGTCTTTCGAGGATATCTATCTGTCTCTTGGGAACTATTAGCCGATGGATTCTTATCAATGGAAGCTCTAGTTGACTTCGAGGAAGCTGACCAGGTAGATGTAGCACTGTCCTTATGCTCATCCCTGTAAAAACTTTCAGTTGCTCCTGCCAGGATATCTCGTTCAGCATGATTGATTTCATCATGGATTGAAGAATTTCTTCCAGGAAAGGTATTACTAACTGGACGTTTGGCAAGGTGTTCACCTCGAGATTCTGAAGAGGAATATTTTTTAGACCCTTCACTGCTTGGCACATCAGTAGAAGACTTATGTGATTTCATAGAATATTGCTTAATGACCTTTGCACGGCTAGAAAGCTCTGCAGCTGCTCTGGCAGCCATACTTGCACGCTCTGCAGATTCAGCAGCTGCCTGTGCAGCAGCAGTAGCATCCTTAAATTCCATATTCCAATTCTGCCTACCCATTGAAAGAGCATTGCCACTGCCAGAATATGAATGCCTAGACTCTGTCTCTTCAGTTTCATTTCCTAAATGACAGAGAACACCATAAATCCACTTTGAGAGATGATAGATATATAAAATTGGCTCTATGTGAGACCTTAAAGGAATAAGCATTTAACATCTTTAAAGGAACACTCATACCTGAAGATCCCATATCTGCTTCAAATGTGCCAAATGTTGCACCTCCTTTGGCCCCAATATCTGAATCAGGATTTCGCAAGCGAGGTGATGATCTTGCATTGTGCTCATAGAAATTTCCAGGTACATCATGTTTAGGCAGAATTGGAACATTAGGAGGTCCCTTGTCATCATGACTAGGTGGAACTTGGACATGAGGTTCCACATATCTCTCAAAAGTGTTTGGTCCACTCTGATCAAGCATTTCAAAATTGTATTAATAGACAAAGCACACACTTCCTAACCTTTATATTAGCTAGGCTCCATGATGATGTCACAGCAAGTAACGTATGGACTAATTGAAATGATCAAATCTTACCAGAATATCAGGGGGCCTGGGATCTTGCTCCTCTAAGGAGTTAGGATCCCATTTGACATTATGTTCCTCAGCAATGGTACTCAAGATTTTGATCTTGGTCTGGCCATCAGGTGCTTTGGCTGATAATTTCTCAACCAACTGAATAAGACAACATTTTAAATAAGCAGTAACATCAAAGAAAGAAAAAAGTAGTAACCAACTGCCATTGATCTATGACAGATTATACGCCACTATCAGTAATTTCAATCATCCAATAATAATCACAAAGTCTGAAAACTTACCATGCGGCCTACCCCACAATCTGGACGTAATTCAGTGGCAGCAGAGACAAAATCTTTTCCATATTTAGCAGTAAACTGTTTGCGAATATCCATTAGCTCGGGAACGTCTGCACATCTTGGAGCAGCAAATATTACACTTGAAATTGCTTCCTTCAGATCAATGGGACAGTTTCTGGAAATATACAAAATAGGTCACTACAATGCGAGCTCTCAAAACCCAAGAAAAAGAAAGTATGACCAATAAAGACTACATTATTTTGACAGAATTATCTTCCTAAGCACAGGCAAGAGAAAATTCCATACACCCTACCCTTCACGGATAAGATCATAATGTTGACATTTACTTCTAATGGCTTTATAAGTCAAATGTCAACCTAAGTCCAAAATGCTAGACTGAATCTAACATGGGAACCTAAAGACTGTAATTCATGTCTCACACAGCAGGACAGAATTTAAATTGTATTGGCACATAAATACTTTAAAGCCACACGATTAGACAGGACTTTAAACAAGCGCATACATCTCCAATATGAAAACTCCAACAAAATGTAAGATTATTTGAGATAATAATTATGTTTTTCTACACATTTACATACTTTTGTGACTCAATGATTGATAGACGTGCCACAATAAGTTCGCAGTATATCTCAATAAGTTCATATGCTGCTGTTGTCTTCTCCTCCCTGACAACATGTTCAACCTGAGATGCAGCACAAAAAGTTAAATCACCATGAAAAGAGAACAAGAAGAAGAATGGGACAAAAGGCATGCAGTTCCTTTAAATGAAAACCTTAACAAAAGGAGAACCACAAAAACCAAGATATAATTTACCATTAACGTGTAACGCCCCAATGGAAGGCCCAAGCCATATGGCCTATACTCCAAAAGGACTAGTCAATGATACAATTGAAACCCCATTGGAACATTATAAAGTGCAAGAAATTCTCCTCCCAAGTAATGTGGGATCCCATATACTACCTACCCTCACTTATCATATAGGGTATCACAATCTCCCCCCTTAAATTCCGATGTCCTCGTCGGGCCAATCCATCGTAGGTGGTACGGCTTAAGTTCCACATTTCTGGTTGGGATAGACTCTAATACCATTTGTAATGCCCCAATGGAAGGCCCAAGTCACTTGGCCCTTACTCCAAAAGGACTAGTCAATGATACAATTGAAGCCCTATTGGAACATTATAAAGTACAAGAAATTCTCATTCCCAAGCAATGTGGGATCCCATACACCACCTACCCTCACTTATCATTTGGGGTATCACATAACGTAAGACGTCATATGTGGTTAATCTTTGTTAATTTGCTACTAAAACCCAATCAAAGCCAAAATGATGGCCTCAAATATACCACTATAGAAAAGAGGAAAGATCTTGGTCTTGGTAGATTTAAGACCACTGGAGCTGCCAAAACCAGGAAATTGTTCACTTCATGTCCATCACATATTTCTTTCCATAAAGCAGCTTTAGATTAAGATATCCTTGTCTTAATTGAAATTGTGCATATGAATATGTTATGGCTGAAAGACACTTTTGGTCCTTGAAAATCTACATTCGATTTTCATCCCTGAAACTTAAAAAATTCCAATTTCGTCCTTGAAAATTTTAATTGGTAGCAATTTAGCCCTTTTGTCCATCAAATAGGAGAAAATTACTGATGAGGAAAATGAAGAGACAAGGTGACACATTAAAAGTATGTGATGTGAAATGAATGAGTGGCAGATGCCATTATAGGATTTATAAAAATTGTATTCACAAAAACAGTTTAATTTACTCCATAACTTTTAATTAGGATAAATATAGTGCAACTAGAGTAGTCAGTTATTTTGTTTAGTTTTTGTTGACTCTCACTTCCCAGTCGACCTCTCCTCCTCCATCTCTAACCCACCAGAGCACTGCCATCATCAGTTCTTCGTTGCTATCATCACCACCACAGAGGTTGGACCCTCGGTGGTGATTCCAGGATAAAATATATTTCAGGCAATAATGAAAAGACTCAAGCCCATTCTTGTTTCAAATTTCTAATCCTACCATGAAAGCTTCTTTTAGACCTGTAAGGCTGCTTAATTTTTCTTCTTTCTTCAACATCTTCAAATGTAAGTCTAGCATAAAACATTACCATGCATACTCTGCCACGAATTATTATAATCATTGATACCTTTAGATATGACGCTAAAATGGCTCAACTATCTTATCATAGACAATACCACTGTTACTCAAACAATAATATCCGTACGAATGATAGTCAACAAACCAAAACTAATACCGCCACAGATGACTCGAAAACGTTCAAATGATTATCAAACTATAATAAGCATACTATAATCAAACTGTCATAACAAACCCGAATTCTGGCAGTCCGGTCTTGTCCAGACTCGAGCAACTGAGCTACTTCCCTCTTCAGCTGCTTCAGCTGTACATCCCTCTTATTTTTCAACAGCTTTATGCGCGACACCGCAAGCTTCAACGCAGTTTTGCTGCAACAGAAAGCAGCGATCCAAATCCAACAAATTCAAATTTATTCCGTCAATCAAATAGTAGAATCCGCCGCCGGGAGGGGGTGGAAGGGACAAACATTGCTATGATTGAAAAGAAAGAAGTAAGCAACAGAGAATCTGTTTGGTTTCAGAGAAAGATTGGGATCAGACGACAGCCAAATCAACCGGAACCCGATTCATTAACCCCAAAATTTGTTTCATTTCCAAAGATTTCTCAGAACCCAAACAGAGACTGAAAATTAATATCCAAAAAAAAAGCAGAAAAAGAAAACATAGGAGAAATTACCATTTAGCGGGCTTGAAACTCCTATGTAGCATAGACATAGCTTCACAAAGTAGAGACCAAAAAATCCAGATCCTTCGAGTTGCAGAGTAAACGTCGCAAAATTAGGTATCGGACACGGAAGGAACAGATACGCGGTTTAGATTATTCGTAATTGAAGTTTGATAGCAGGATTCAAATCAGAGAGAGAGAGAGAGAGAGAGAGAGAGAAGAAGAAGAGAATTCGTCGAGGCGACGAAAGTGGAAAACGGAATCGAATGGGACTTTGCAGTTTGCGGTAACGATTATTACAGTGCCAACGAAATTACGTTTTATAGTTGTTAGCTACCTAGCAATCTCTAATGTTTTTCCATTTTGGTAACGAAGGTACAATGCACCCTACCGATCGTGGACTTGACTTTTTTCCACTTAGACCATAATATCCCTCTCAAATTTCTTTCTCGTGTTATCGACCAATGCAAGATATTGATAAATTTCGCAAATTCTAATTAAAAAAATCACGTAAATCTTATATATATATATATTTTAAATATTAGATTTTATATATTTTATGATTGTACAAATTATTTTCTTCAAAAGATTTACAAATGTCTAAATCACTATTTTCTTTAAAAATGATTGTACAGGGAATAGATTAGAACAATTTTGTAACCGAGTTTTGCTATATATCAATCACTATTTATCTCCACACATTACATTTAACAATTTTTTCATATAAAATGTATGATAATAAATAGTGACTGATGGGAAGAATTATTCTTTATAACCTATAGAACTGTACAATCACATTTTGTGAGAATGTTTCATTCTTAAACGCGTCGGGCGCAAGAGGTTTCTTTGCATGTTGGTTTTCATTTTCCTTACTAGATTGGTATTGTGGCTTTTTCTCACATCAATAATTACAAATTCTTTTTGATTTACCTGGAATTGAAAATAACTTGTTACCCACTTTTTTTTTGTTTGATTCTTGCGACCCCATCGAATTGTTTGTCGTTTTGTTTTTTGTTTTTTTATTTAAAGATTTGGGGAGTTGTTTTCAACCTTTTCTTCTTTTCTTTCAATGAGGAAAAGAGAAAAGATCCACTCGGAAACGATGACCATTATTACGGTACACGTTATCTATAATTTATCATTTTTTTTTTTTTTGGTATTATAATTTTCAAGTTATTAAAATTATCAGTAACAATTTAATTTAAAACATAAATCACGGAGTACACGTTTTGCTAAAATTAACTTTAAGATCATATCACCTCACACGTTATTATTATTTTTTATTATCTCTACAAATTACAACTTTAATGTTTCGAATTTTAAAAACTGAGTAGAAGTTTTGGGAGGGTCCGAGTGCAATTTCCCCAAATCTGAATTATATATGTTAATAGTTTTATTATATATAAATACAGTAATATCTATTAAGTATAATTTTTACTTAATACTTTGTACAAATTATAGTGTGCCATAATGTGACCTTCATATGTGCCACACTATAGCTTGCACAAAATATGCACTAAAAATTTTGAAAATCATGTTATTAGTTTTTAAATTATGGTTATATTTGTAAGTTTAAATTTACAATTCTCATTTTTAAATTATAGTCACTTTTGAGTCCATGAATAATTTTTTGACCCAATGAGTCGTAGGCACTACTAAAATGGGCAGGGTGCGGAAATGAATATACCCTACCCTCACATGGGCGGATAGCTCCCCTACCCCAAAACAAACAATTGGCGTGTGTTTTTTTTTTTTTTTTTGAAAAATACTAGTATGTCTCCTGAGTTTGCATCTCCTATATTTATTTATTTTTATATTTTTTTACTTTATAATCAAGGAAGAAACTTTTAGTATATTGTTGATTTTTTTAAAATATTTAAAGATATTTAAAAAATATAAATAAAATAAAATATGAAATTTATAGTAGTGATTTCGAAAGTTCAGAGGCCATCACTTTTTATTATTATTATTATTATTATCTTTTCTTCCCATAGATACACGCGTCTTCATGATTTATGAGTATAAACTGTAGAAGGACTGCGGTCAAATCGAAAGAGGTGACTCTGACTAAGCAAAAAGAAAAAGAGAATGCAAATAGATTATTACCGGTCTTCTTTCCCGTCGCCTTCTTCCATTCTTCCTTCCCTCGTAATGAATTTCTCACACATGGCCCAACTCAAAAATAAATGAATTATCACCTTATCAGAAAAACATACTAATTCAATCTATGGTTACGACGTTACATGCGCATCTCAACAACCCACATCAGCTCCCAAACATACATCTTGAAGAAAAAGCCTGATTTCTTTTGCCACAAATTCTATCCATCAAGCGTAAAGGAAAAAAAGAAGGGGAAGAGAAATTGACATGATTTTTTTATCTCAAAACTGGGAACACGACCCAAACCAGATTGGACTATCGGATCCACATAAATTCATAATGATAATTAACAAAGTCCTATATCTGTAAAATCAGATTCAACCATTTTTTTTCCCTGATATTTTGTTAAATGATTTCGGATTTGAGTAGCCCTCAATTTGGCAACTCAGAGTTCAAGCTTCGAATTAGTTAACTGGCTCATTAAGATGGCCAAATCCATACCCTGGACCATGGTAGCCACAGCTGTCTCATAAGGACACTCCCGAGAGAATCCGACCTTCCCAGATTTCTGTACTTTCTTTATGCATCTCTTAAACTTCTCATGACATTTCACATTGTTCAAACCTGCAAAACCCATGTTTTATTGATCACTTGGGGAAGATCTATAATCACCAGAACCAGAATAATTTCCTATTCCAATTATTGACAAATAGACCAATAACTTCTATCACAATTATTGATCACATGTTAAAAAAACCATCTTGGTTTCTTCAAAGCGATCACCCTACGAAATTGCCTAGGCATTGCAGTTTCCTCGCCCCACACATATAAGCAGGGGCAGAACCACGAATTTTTTTATGGGAGCCAACTCACATATGCAGATAAGCACCTAAATAACTGTAGTCTTGTTTTGTGTGTGCGCGTGTTTGTCAAAGCAAGTTGTAAGTCTTGTTTCTTGTAACATTATAAGAGTCAGAACTGCTGGACTAAATCTAACAGTAACAAAACCTATTAAAAATAAGAAAGCATAGTGTTTGGATAGAGAAAAGGTTTTTCTTAGGTTGTAGTGTTTGTTTCATACCGTCATACATGCTTAAGCTTTGATATACGATACTTTAAGAGCTTTGGGGATTTGTATTAAGAAGCCCATAATTCCACATACATCTCAAATGAACAGTCTTATTAGCAGCAAATTAAATTAATTTGGACTTCAATATATATTTTGTCCGATTCAATGGAACTTGCCTGAGATCAAAATAATTAACTTTGAGGAAAATTTATACATACTAACAGCACTAGTTTTTATATTTTTTTTAGAAACCTTTGGGGGCCATGGCCCCCCCAAAAGGCTAATGTAGCTCTGCCCTTGCATACAGGGCGATTATAGTGGAGCATGCTGGATCTTGGAGGTGGCCTCAAGATAATTATTGTGCAAGCAGGATTCAGAAATACAATTTTCAGCCGTAAAAATATGATCCTCAATATAATGTCATCATATTCACATTTCTATTATTTTTGTGTTACATGCAATCAACCCTTTTTAAGCTGGTACAATAGTGAAGATATCAGTTTATGCTGGTCACAAAGTGCTACCCTTTGTCCTTTCCTCACTGGTTAATAAACCAAAAAAGTAAATGTGTTCTCGAAATAAGGCGAATCTGTCTTGAAACAAAAAAAAAAAAACATATAATCATAGTAACTTCCATCTTTCAAGATCCACCGAGATTAAAAGAAAAACAACAATGACACCAATCCACAATGAAGTCCCCCAGCTATAACTACAGAGTTTATTCGTTTTTCAGTTGAACATGCAAAGAAAATGGCATGAAAAGGACCCAATTGCTTTCCAGAAGCCAACATCCCCTTGAATCAATTTAACCAAAGTCAGGCATATGAATATTAATCTTCTGAACCATCTTTCTGCAACGTCTTCTTCATACCAAACATTTCAGCCTTTGTCAACTTCTATATATAACATAGACTAGATACATGTGAATCAATATTTTTTTTTTTTGTTTCTCCATTTCATTTGACAACGAAGATTTACAATTATTATAGCTATACCAATAAACACATTGAACAGTTATGATAAAGCAATCTAGAGCTTAAATTCTAATCTAAATATCATCTTTTTACCATGCTTATGACCACATAACATGCAACGGACATGTGTTAATTTCCTCTTTCAGCAGGACTACTATAATTTATCTGTAGGAAATTCAATACAAAAATAACTATAAAAAAGAATGTCTTAAACATTTGCAAAGCCGATGTTTATGAATACAAATCCACTAGATATGTAGAAATGTACCTTGTTTTCCGACGCATTCGTCGTGAATTTTGCAACAAGCATCTACATCATCGCACGGTTTTTCTCCGGGACAACCGGTCCACCCTACTCCGCAGTACTTCCCGTACCGTATCCCAGCATCTAGCATTCCAAAAATTATAAAAAACCAAACGAAAAGAGAAAACAAACTTTCGTACTGGAATGAACAAATAAACAGGTAAAGAGAGATTTTAGCTAATTTAATAAACATAGTAGAAGGATCTGGATCGGGCTTACTATCGCAATTCTTGGCAACACAGGTTCTGCTGCACGTTACCTGTCGCTCAGGAGAGTCGGAAATTAATGTTTGCAGGAATGGGTTTTTAAGATCCGAAAATTCTCAATGGAGTAGTTACGTTCTCGCTGTAAACACACAGAGAGAGAGAGAGAGAGAGAGAGAGAGAGAGTTACCTCGGAGTTATTGATAGAGCACTCGGCGACGAGGGTGAGAAAGGTGAAAACGAGGGCCAACGCCACGGACACAAGGGAGAATCCGGCACCACGCAGCATTTCCGCTGGAAAAATTGAGTCTTCGGTGACCTTCCCCTTACGATTCGCTCCTATCGAGGTCGTCGTTGATTTCTTCTTCGGTTCCTATTCTATGGACAGTATTCCAAGATCTTTTCTTAACGAACCAAGGAAAGTGGCGAAATTACAAAAACAACCTTCAGTTAAATAAAATTATAATAAGTAAATATTTTGTGAATACAAAATTATAATTGATATTCTATTTTTTAAAACATAATACTATTAATCTAATTTTGATAATTATGACAAATAAAAAAAGAGTATTAACCGCTAGTATACATGGTGAACTTTAATAATTTAATAATAATAATAATAATACACATTGAACTTTAGTTATTCTGAATCTCAGACTGGAAGGGGTTTAATCCTCATCCGAGAGCCTACCGAGTTGTACCATGGGCCTGAACTTTAGCTCGGCCCGCTTGAATCAAGGACTTGGCCCATTTAAAGCATATAAGAGGTTAACACTCAAAGAATAACCACCTTAGAGCCTCAGGAGGAAGGCTATCAGCTTATCCGAAATAAGCTAAGCCTCAATATCCTGTTGCTTGAATTTCAAATAATGGATGAAACAGTTATCACATAAAATAGAAAGCATCATGGGTTCTATTTATACCATCCAGGTATGACAACGAGACCCATTTGGGTCAATTGCTAGAAAGATCTCCATTATTTTTACTGACTTAGGCCTCAAAGGTGTTCCCATGAACCTCCAAGCCTCATTCATCTTTGGTTGTAACTGATTGTGTGTGTGAAGCTGTGAAACACGTCTATAACAGTTGACGTTGTCTGTGGAATACCTTTGTCCTACAACCAGCGTGCTTTTCATATGCTCACCACCACTCGATCTCAATCAACCAAAGACCAGGAGGTATCGTCAAAAAATATAGAAGGGAGGCTCGCAGAGATGGAGGAAGTTGTGAGTAAACTCACCATTGAGGTAGAGTCACTGCAAAAGGAGAACGAAACCCTCAAAGCAAAGAACGGACCATCATAGGAGGACAAAACGCTAAGCCAAGCCGATAGGGTCGAGATGGAAGCGCATAGAGCGGGAGTAGGCGAACCTCCAAAGGAAAATGAAGAGACGAAAAAGATGCATCATGACATGCTTAGTCTGATGGATAAATACGAGCAAATGACCAAGAAGATAAAGACATCTTCTTTGGTCGATCAGTTGCTAACCATCATCAATCTACCGTACAGTGTATAAATCATGGCAATACCATTACCACCGAAGTTCAAAGTTCTTGCGATAGACATGTACGACAAGTCCAAAGACCTAGTGGAACATTTTGAGACCTCTAAAGCTCACATGACGCTTCACAGGTTTCCCAGTGAGATAGCGTGTAGGCCTTTTCTTTTACCTTAAAGGGAATTGCCCAAGGATGGTTCAGAACATTGCAGCCAGGTTCCATCGACAGTTTTGAGGAACTAGGCTGACAGTTCTTAACCCAGTTTATGGCTAGTCGAAAGCGAAGGAGACCATCAGCCTACCTATTGACCGTGAAACAGAGGGAAGATGAGAGTTTGAAGGCAAATCTAGCAAGGTCCAATAGGGAAAGAATGGCGGACAACGACCAAGATGAAAAGATCATGTTGGCAGCTATGCTCGAGGGCATTTGGCCGAGAATCCCCTTTATGGCCGAGTTGTGAAGGAAGACCCATTTCACTCTACGAGAGTTCATGAACAGGGCAAATGACTTTGTTAACGTCGAGGATATACTACTTGCCTAAACATCTAGACCAAAATGGAAGGAGCAACAGGTGATAAAAAGGGGTTCGAAAAGAGATCGAGAAGGAGGTCCAAAGGCAAAGAGGCCAACACGAATGAAGGTGAGACGCTTTGATTCACATAGGCGTCACAATGGCCCTCACATACACTACTCTAGTGTGTATGTTCAAGATAAGGCCAAATAAGCCAGGCGTGGTGAGAGCATGGGTGACAGGCTGCACGTTCAACAATGCAAGTGGGCACAAAATTGAAGATTGCCTCACGTTAAAAAAAAAAAAAAAAAAAAAAAAAAAAAAAAAA
>QEOT01009440.1:14188-95900 GCA_003123785.1 Pterocarya stenoptera
AGCCGCCCCCCTGTAAAAAAAAAAAAAAAAAAAAAAAAAAAAAAAAAAGATCGAGGAGATGATGGGCAATGGCGACCTGGAGCGCATTGTCACTTGGAACGCTACTCCACCACAGCATCCGGGCAACAAGAGGCAGGAGCGCAAGCTCCAACTAAGTGAGAGCCCAAGAATGAGAGATTCACCAAAAAGAGGGAGGAGATCCCTAGAATCTCGAGATTGCCATCCTAGGCAGAACATAGATTGAGGGATCCACCTTTAGGAGAGATACGGACAATTGCCGAGGGTGGCCCCACTTCTTCTAGGAGGAAAGTGTATGCTAGGTGGGCCAACTACGATGAGGTATACAGAAGACCAGTCAAACAACCTCGGATATAGGTCTCACCCACCATCTCTTTTGACGATCACGATTGCATAGGAGTAGTCTACCCGCATGATGGCACACTAGTGGTGACAATGTTGGTGGCAAACTATACCACACGGAGGATATTGATTGATAATGGGAATTTCATCAATGTCTTGTTTTGGGATGCGTTTGCAAGAATACAAGTTAGCATAGACCTACTGCGTCCGATATCGACTACCTTGAAGGGGCTTACTAGAGAGGAAGTGCAACCCATAAGGTCCATCACACTACCAATGTCAGTAGGGGCAGACCTCTATATTGCCACCACCATGACATATTTCCTTGTGGTGAGGACCCAATCAGCGTACAAAACTATAATTGGTCACCCTACATTAAACGCCTTAAGGGCAATCACCTCCACCTATCATCTGAAGATGGAGCTCCCCACGAAAGCAGGAATTGGAGAAGTTCATGGCGAATAGGTACTTGTACAAGAGTGCTACGTCCAAGAGCTCAAACAAGGAAAAACAAAAGTGAAAGTGGTCGAGTTGTGAAAACATAGTGCCATGGTCCCTCCGCCGCCGCCAAAGGTACTAATGACCGAGGCAGATACAAGGGGTGAAGATGCTCTAAGGCAGGGGGAAGTGAATGAACCCTTGGAGCTTGTTAGCCTCGATTTAGCTAGATTGAGGAACACTGTGAAGATTGGGACTAGAATGACGAGTAGTGAAAGGCAACAGCTGAAACAACTCCTTACTAAGCACAAGGATGTCTTTGCATGGAGTCACAAAACATGCCCGGGATTGGCGAGGAGGTTATAGAGCACAGACTAAACGCCAATACACACAGCTAGTCAGGCAGAAGAAAAGGGGTTTTAGCTCAGAGAAGTATAAGACAATTGTGGAAGAGGTAGACCGACTATTGGCAGCCGGATTCATCAAAGAAACTTAATATCCTGAGTGGTTGTCGAATGTGGTGTTGATGAAAAAGTCCAACGAGAAGTGGCACATGTGCGTGGACTTTACAACTTTAATAAGGCCTATCCAAAGTATAACTTTTCTCTCTTGTGGATAGACCTGATTGTCAACTCGATTGCAGGACACAAAATGTTAAGCTTCATAAATATGGCTATTTAGGATACAATCAAGTTTGAATGGGACAAGCCAACCAAGAGAAGACGGCCTTTATAACTTATTGGGGATTATATTGCTACAACGTCATGCCTTTTGGCCTGAAAAACACGAGGGCAATGTACTAGAGACTGGTGAATAGGATGATCAAACATCAAATAGGCCGAAATATGGAAGTTTATATGGACGATCTACTGGGGAAAAGCACGGAGTTCGTGGTGTTAGAGAGAGGTATCGAGGCCAAACCTGAGAAGTAACGAGTGATCATTGAGATGAAGTCACCCACAAATCTAAATGAGGTGTAGAAGTTGGCAGGGAAGATAGCGGCCCTTAACATATTCGTGCCTCGATCAAAAAATAGGTGTCTCCCATTCTTCCAGGTCCTAAAGATGGCCCAATACTAGGACTCTAAATGTGAAGAAGCCTTTGCACAATTGAATGAGTACTTGGCGCATCTGCCATTACTCAGACAGACCAAGCAAGGGAACCCTTATCGCTATATCTAGCCGCGAACCCAAACACTGTATCTTTGGTAAAGGAGGAAGGAAATTAATAAAAGCCCGTGTACTACATAAGTAGAGCTTTAAGGGGAGGTGAAACAAGATACCCAAAGATAGAACTGATTGCTTTCACCATTATGACAACTTCATGACGCTTGCAGCCATATTTTCAAGTGCACCCCATAAAAGTCATTACCTCAGCACCCTTGCAAAAGGTGATACAAAGGCCCAACACCTCAGGTTGGCTAGTTAAGTGGTCCATCGAATTAAATGAATATAACATTAATTTTATTCCTAGAACTACTATCAAGGGACAAGTAATGGCTAACATTGTTGCAGAATTCATAAACTTCCAAGAAGAAGTACCAAAAGCTCCTGTGAGGAAGCCATCTACTAGACGTATCCACTTGTCCAATAGGAGGTGGTGTAGGGGTGTTCATGATAACAGGCGACAAGGTTGAGACAAACCATGTGATAGGGTTGAATTTCAAAGAGACGAACAATGAAGTCGAATACAAAATAGTACTCACTGGGTTGGCCATAGCAAAAGCCTCAAGCAGGAAATAAATCGAAACAAATGCAAACTCGCAAGTTGTGCTCTGCTAAGTCAGAAGTACCTTGATCAAGTAGAAATAATGTGGAAATTAAGCATAAAAGCTAAGGGTGATTGTTCTGAAAAAGGGGTACATATGCTTATTTACACATTAAATTCACAACAAGGTAATATAAGGGTAATCTAGGAAATTATGCACAAAATGAACAGCTGCACTATGTTTTTTTATGGGAGTTTGATATCCTCAATTACTTTCAAATGCTACCCCAGTCATGGCAAAAGCATTCGGATAATATGTATGATTAAAGCATTAACAAAATATCGACAGATCAAACTCCAAAAGATTTCATATCAACCTGGAAATCAATATATAACTCGGTCTAGGGTCTATATCTCTTAAGCATCCATCGTGCAAGATGTGGTTCATTAAGATATGCTCAGCTGCACCCCTTTAGTCCTCGTAGAAGAAGTGTGACTTTCAAATGTCCTAGTTTTGCAACGGGACCAGTTTGGAATCTAAACAAAGTGTTCACTATCTCCTTTGTTCATACCTCCATCAGGTACAAGAAGGGTGAGTTCACCTTCAATATTTTCTAATCGAGTGTATCCCTCGGGCTGACAACTGGAAAGCCGATCGATTAGCACTAGCAACCTCAGCAAAGAGGAAAGAAACTTTGTCGTGGGAGGTCAGCATTCGAGCATGTAATGACTCAGTCCAATAATTATAAGGTTGGAATATTGGTAATTTTATTAGGCCTAAATTATATTTATGGGCCATATTGGATAATCCCACAAGCGATAAATTTTTTAGCTTTATTACGAGTTTTAATTAGGTTCAATAACTACCTAATCTCATTTATTATTTATTGAATGAGTTAGACTCATTTTAGAATTTAAATATCGATCATTAGAAATTTATTCCTATTTAAAATCATCACTGATTAAAGTCCTCTATGCAGCCTCAACCATTGCAATCCTACATTGAATGAACTACTAGATCATATTTTTAAATTCAAACTCTCTTCTTAATTATCGTGACCGAGTCCAACTCAAACTCGAACTTGTCGGAACCCTCTACCAAATCTCTTTATAAATATCTCCTTTTTGTGTGTTATTTAGAAAAAGAATAAAAAACATCCATAAGCGCAGGGGCTGAACCCAAGATACTAAGTCGAGCACCGTGATCTATTTTGTGTCAAAAATTTTAGAAAGCAACACTACAAGGTAAATAATTTGATTATAAATTAGTATTAGCATACGTTAGTTAGTTATATATATTATTATTAAAGTCGATTTTTTAGAAGCCAGTATTTACGTACCACGCATGTCATGATATTTACAAGTACGTCATTCATCATGTTTCATTCCGCATATTATAGTTATGTATGTATTATGCATCTCACTTTGCATAAAACACGAAAGCTTTTATAAGATCAAGTGTAAAATAAGTCCAGAATAGTTAATTAGATGATCATTCAGATTCATAGTACCAATACTGTTTCAGGGTGGATGTGCAAGCCACAAACTCAATCATGGTCTACCATAATATGCCAGAATACTATTAGCGGCTTCCCTTGTTGTCGCGTGAGGTGGGGTCAATGCACAACCTTACACACATGGTTAAGTGTGCTGCAAGTCAAATCAATCAAATGAATTAGACGAGTCAATTAATTCAGATAAATCAGTCATACGTAGTATAAGCATCAGTACGATCAAACATGATTTTAAATTTTCAATATGAAATATTTTATAAAAAAACCTTATGTTAAGTATGTTTACGTTATGATAGGTTTTTTACTGAGTCATCGACTCATTTTAGTTTGTTTTTATATTCTTAAACCATCCCAAGTCAAAATATTTATGAAGGTAAAGCTGCAGGATGTGACTTATTCAAGGGAGGCGTGACAATAGCCTAGATCATGTACATAAATGTTAAATTATGATTTTTTTTATGGCATAAACTTTGAGAAATTTTAATAAATGCTTTCATGCACTCTGTCTTGTGATCTGAATATTTTTAGTAAAGAATGCATTTAATTATTATATAGAATCTTTATATCTGGCGTAAGTATAAGAAAATATTTTTTTAACTCAAGTTTAGTAATAACACTCTGGCTCCCCCAAATCTCTAAAAACAACTTTATTAATAACATTGGGAAGCAGGGTGTTACAAGGCAGTTAACACAGCGGCTATAGGAACCGAGATCTTGGAGGTAGGAAAGGACACACCAGAATGGGCGGATGACATAATCAGATATTTGGAGACTGGAACCTTCCCACCTCCCGCGACGAGGCAAGGAAGGTTAGGAGCAACGCAACCCAATTCACTATGATAGATGGAACGTTATACAGGTGAGGGGATGCAATTGTTAAGATGCATCTCAAAAGAGGAAGTTGATTGCGTCATGAAAGAGGTGCATGAAGGAGTATGCAGAAACCACTTGAGAGGGAGAACCCTCGCCGCGAAGATCATGAGAGTGGGATACTACTGGCCAAACACCCTAAAGGATGCAAGAGAGTTTGTAAAAAGATGTGTCCAATGCCAACTACATGCACCAATCCCGAATAGTCCTCCTGAAGATTTGAAGTTTAAAGCCTCCCCTTGTTCGTTCGTTCAATGGGGTGTAGACCTGGTCCCTAGGCCCCCGAGCAAGGGGGCACTAAGTTCATCATCATTGCCATAAATTATTTTACCAAATGGGCAGAAGCTGAAGCAATGGCGACGGTAACTGCCTTAAGCGTTCCTATGGAAAGCGATAATATGTAGATTCAAGATACCACAGAGTATTATCTCCGACAATGGAAAACGACTTGACTCCGAGCATTACCATAGGTGGTGTACTAAGCTCGGGATCAAGGTCAAATGCTCATCTCCAAGGCATCCGCAAGCGAACGAGCAGGTTGAAGCAACCAACAAGACCATTGCAAGAATATTAAAGAAGAATGTAGGCGAGAAGAAAGGGACTTGGGCAGATGAATTCCCTAGAATCTTGTGGGAGTACAAGACAAAGGCAGAAACTTCAATTGGCAAAACACATTTCACCTTGGCCTATGGAAGCAAAGCAGTGATATAGGTGAAGGTGGGGTTGCTGAGCAAAATGACAAAAAGTTGGAAGAAAACCTGGATCTGTTGGAGGAGGTGAGAGCAGACACCGAAATCAGAGTGGCGACCTACAAAAGGAAGATAGAACAGTACTTCAACAAAAGAGTGAGGCCAAGGTCTTTCAGGGTGGGTGACTTAGTCCTAAAAGAAACCAGAGTAACTACAACAAAAGAAGGGAAGCTTGGACCATGATGGGAAGGGTCATACGTCATGGTGGGTCATTGCCCTGAAGCTTATCGCCTCAAGGACACCGTGGGGCGTGAGCTACCCCACCCTTGGAATGCTAAGCACTTAAGAAGATGCTACGTTTAACTCATGATATATTAATCTCGGTACAATAAATAAATTAGTTTGTTTGCAAAGCATTTTATTTTGTTTCATTGCTTTACACACTCTTATCACCAAGGTTACGTAGTCGAGATATCCTTCCACTATACCCATTGCCAGAGTTATGCGGTCGAGGTACCCTCCCGCTACTCTCTTATTGCCAAGGTTACGCAGTCGAAATATCCTCCCGCTATACCCATCGCCAAAGTTACCTGGTCGAGACACCTTTTTGCTACACTCTTATCGCCAAGGTTACGCGCTCCCGCTACACTCTTATTGTCAAGGTTACGTGGTCGAGGCATTATTTCGCTACATCAATCGTCAGAGTTATGTGGTCGAGGCACCCTCCCACAACATTTTTATCACCAAAGTCATGCGGTCGAGGCAGCCTCCCGCTACACTGATCACCAGAGTGATGCGGTCGAGACATCCTCCCGCTACACTAATCACCAAAGTTACGCGGTCGAGGCACCGACTCGCTACACTTTTATAGTCCTGGTTATGACTACACTCTCCGGGCCAAATGTCTAACAAAGCACCCGAGGGAAAAATATCCAAGTGAAGAACATTCCAAAAAGAAAAAAAAAAGGAAAAAAAAAAAACATCACAAAAAACAAAAGTCAAATGCCACGAAACCAAAGGCACATCAAAATTGAATACGCCTTTCCTTTAAAACAAAATGTACATTGCATGTGTAACATCCCATCAAAATACAAATGTTCAAAACTTAAAAATAAAGTGGTATCTAGATAGGGTTCTAGGAGCGTCGGGGAGGAGGAAAGGCGTCTGGCATTGTATCTCGCCCAAAGCAGTTGAAGATATGGTAAGCAGTAGAGCTAGCTTGGATCGCCTTCCAATTCAAAGTGTGAAGGTCTGTCTCCGAATGGGTAAGAAGGTGTTCTATCAACTGTTTAATCTTGAGCTCAAATCCAAGGCCCCAAGCTCGACTTTGAACGAAGTAGGCAGCTGTAAGTTAGGGAGGATGCGGGCAACCTCACTTTGAGAACAAGCCAACTCGGCACTCAACTCGCTAACCTTCGATTCTAATGGTGAAAAGTGCTTCTAGTTGGGCTCTAGCATCTCACTCAATTGCAGATAGTGGCGATCATGTTCCTTAAGCACTTTCTTCGCCGCCGACAAATCTTGTTCTACTTTGACTTTATCACCTTCAGCCACACTGAGTTTTATGGCCGCCTCCCGATGCTTCCCCTTACAATTTGTGAGGTGAGTGGAATATTCGACATTTTTCTTCTTGAGCTCCTCAGCCTTTTTCTTGAGCTCCTCAATGTCTTTCTCCATTTGGCTAAGACAAGCGAGCAAATCATCTCATTCTACTCCTCAGGTCTGCCAATCTTTGCATTGTTCCCCTTTCACAGAGTCTTGGTATCGCACAAGAGCCTCTCCTTCCAAGTGGTAAGAGGCTATAAGCATCCTGTGAGCAAGAAGAGTCTGATGAAAGTTGAAGTAGTGGTTTGCTATAAAGACCTAATGATATGAACCCGCAGGAAGAGAATCCCTTGAAGCCACAATCAAATTGAAAACTCACCCAAGAAAGCCAAATTCAAGTCAATGGATGGAGAATCTAGACCCGATGAGAACTCGTTTCAAGAACCTAGATTATATTAAAATCTAGACCCGTTGAATAACCCGTCTCAAGAACCCAGATTACAAGGAGGAACGCCACAATGGTTGTGATTTACCTTTGATAAGTTCAAAAGTTCAATCAAGAACAAGAGGAGTAAAACTCAACTCACAATGAATAAATTCATCAAATTTCATAAACTCATTAAAATGAGGCTACATAGAGTTTTTAAAACAAAACCTAATTAAAACCCTAACCCAAAATAAACCCTTGCTTCCAAAAAGACCATCGGATGAACAGTGCCGCGTGAATAGTACCAACTACAGTAATCGCTACAATACCTTTCTTCAAAAACCCTAATTCCTAAAATTGTAACTTTCCAAATAAGCCCTTGGCTAAAATACAAGGCCTTCCCAAAACCATAGTTCAAAATAAATCAGACATATGTGGGCCAAAGATCCTCAAGCTCACTTATTCTAAACTAATAAATAAATACTTTAACAAATTAAAAGCTATCAATAACAATAGGCCTAAATAGTCTAAGTCATGTTTTCCACTGCTTGTATCAAATGAATCAAAATTGGATCTTCTTCATTCAAGCACATCTTGAATGTTGGGCTCTTGCTAGATTCATACCAAGTGAATTGCACCAATCCTTGCATCCCCTCCTTCATCTTCTTGACTCTTGAGCTTGTAATTAGCCTATCTGACTTGCAAACAATCTTTAAGATTGGGTTCACCTTAGTTCCCATCATTCCCCCTCTTCTCAAAAGGATTCGACTTCGAATCTCCACCTAGATCAAAGGAAAAAATATTAGTAACATTAAAAATAGTAGAAACATGATACTTACCTAGAAGATCTACTTGATATAAATTTTCCTTCATTTTTTCAAGAAATTTGAAATGTCCATCAAAGTTACTCCTGTCATCAATAAGAAAAGACATTAAATCTAAAGGAGTAAATGGATTAAGTCTATAAACAATCTCAAAATGTGAAAACTTATTAGTAGCATGAACATTCAAATTATATGTAAACTCAATGAATGGCAAACAATACTCCAACAAATGTTCATGAAACATATCTAAAGTCTTCCTTACACCAAAATGACCACTCCAACTATATGCAAACTCAATGAATGGCAAGTAATACTCGTGCAAACGTTCATGCAAGATGTTAATGAATAACAAATGATACTTCCAAAAATGTTCATGCAACATGTCAATGAATGGCAAATGATACTCCCACAAACGTTCATGTAACACATTAATGAATGACAAAGGATTATCCAACAAATGTTTATGCAATATCTCAATGAATAGAAAATAATACTCTCACAAATGTTCATGCAACAGGTCTAATGTCTTCTTTACACCATAATGACTACTCCAATGATATGTAAACTCAATGAATGGCAGGCAATACTTTCACCCATGGTCACACCACACATTTAAAATCATTTTCATACCAAAATGACCCAAGAAACCACATCCATGTAATAGGATCTCACGTATAAGACTAGTAGGCTCACAAAGTTTATCATCTCTAAACAAATATCAATCTAGTTTATAGCACTTACCAAACTCTTCATACACACTAGCAAAGTCATCTTCATTAGCATGCAATTACTTATCAGATTCAAATATCAATAATTTTGCATCTAAAATGAAGACAGGGACATACTTTCTTGCTAAGGCATTAACAACAAAATTTTCTTCACCACGTGTGCATTTGATTATATGAGGAAAAGTCTCAATACAGTCCTTCTAATTAGCATGCATTCTAGTCAACAACTTACCTTGTCCCCTCAAGTGTGTCAAGGACTCATGTTCTTCAAAGAAAGGTCGGGTAGGGATTATCGCACCTAGCACAAAATCAATGTAATGTTCTATCTCTCTAATAGGTGGCAATCTACTAAACACACTACTAGAAATCATGGCTTCATATCCCTGCAATAAAGAAACAACAACACTAGGCAAAGAGTCGTTAAATTCGTTAGTATAAAAGCCTGCCTTAGCATAAAAACTCACTTTTATTTCTTTTTCCTCTCGTGGCTCATCTCTTTTTTCTTGACTCTTAACCACCTCTCCATTTTCTTTTTCACTCACTCTTTCTCTTGATGTTTTAGTCTCATTCTCTTTTACCCTTTCGCTCTTTTTTTTTCTTAAACTCTCCTCTTTTTTTCTTTCACTCTTCTCTTTTTTTGAATTCTTGACCTCACAATTATTTTTCAACTCATTCTCTCTTTTTGTTGAAGTTTCAAACTCACCCTCATATTTCCCCTTAAGTGGTTCAGTCTTCTCTTTTGTTACAACCTGATCATTTTTGTCCCACTTTGATTTTCAATGAGTGCTAGAAACTGAAGTATACCTTGTTGTACCCTTTCTCTTTAACTGTCTCTCCACCTTCATAGCTATGTGCACCATGTCCTCTACCTCCACATAATGTTGCAATTCAACTACATTGGCTATCTCCCTATTCAACCCACTAAAAAATCTAGCCACTGTGTCCTCCCTATCTTCCACTACATTAGCTCAAGTCATAGCCACCTCCATCTCCTTGTGGTAATCCTCTACACTCCTAGACCCCTGTGTAAGATTTTGTAATTTTTAGTAGAGGTCTCTATAGTAGTGGCTAGGTACAAATCTCCGCCTCATGATAGCTTTCAACTCTCTCCATGTTTCTACAAGCCTCTCAAGATTCATTCTCCTATTGGTCACTAATTGATCCCACCAAATAATCACATAATCAGTGAACTCAATTGCGGCCAACTTCACCTTCTTCTCCTCAAAGTAATTATGACTATCAAACACCAAACTCTATCCTTTTCTCCCACTCTAAATAGACTTCAGGGTCAGTTCTACCTTGGAAAGATTGTATTTTTATTTTGATGCTCTCAAGGTTCCTATCTACTTCATCTCGACCCCTTGGGTTTCCCCTAAGTCCTCTTTCACGCCTAACTCCTCTATGTCTACCCAATCCAACTTCAGATGTTAGCACTTCCTCATCTTCACCAAACTCTCTATTCTCATAATCATTGTCAATACTAAACTCACGTCGCCTCCTATCTCTCCTACCTTGCAGATTTCTAATCAGGATTCTCGTTGATTCATCCTATCCCCCACTTCACCCAACACCAAGTTCAACCTTCAAACTGTTGTTGCATGGCTTGCAACACAAAAGATGAGTTATCTTCCATTTCCTTTAGTGATTAATCACTACTATGAGACATCATAATGTGCTGCACAAAAAGAATGTTAGTGAAAAACCTCACACACTCCCTTACGTGTTTATACTCGAATAATGGCGCTCCACTCGTGTTTCACTTTTGATTAACTTTTTCCCGATAATAGTCTCACACTCTCTTGCATTTTACTTCAAAAGTTTTCCCACTTAAGTTATTTAAGAATTAATTGAACTCAATCAAAATAATACAACCTTGTTTTATCCCAACTAGTAATTAAGTCCAAGAAATAAGAACAAGAGAAACACGGAAGGAATAAAAACGACATGAGAATCAAGAAAATTATACGAATGAAAGAGTAACTATTAGACAAGATACAAACTATAATGATGTATTCAGCCCCTTTGAAGATAAGTCTCAATCAATAACTTTTTTTCTATTTATTGTAACAATGTAGAAACCTTGAATACGATACCTTTTCCTTTCTACTTTTTTTTTTCTTTTTCAATTTTTTTTTTGAATTTTTTTTCCTTTCCTTTCTTTTCTTTTCTTTTCTTTTCTCTAATTCAATCACAAACAGTAATATTCAATTGAAAATCAAGCAATTGAATCCAAACACACAAGAATTGACAATGAAATAGAAGAGAATCAATGGAATAACATTGCAAGCAATTGACAAACTTAGAGATACAAGAAACCCTATAATTTTCAAACCCTAGGAGATGTAAATTTCAGCCAAACCCAAAACCCTAAGAATTTTGGTAGCGTACTTTTTGTTTGTATTTTTTTTTTTTTTTTTTTTTTACAATCCTAGAACGATAAAGCCCTAGAATTAAAGATGCAATAAATAAAAGATAGAATCAGACCTGATTAGAAACTGAGCTCTGAATACTAAATGATATGAACCCGCAGAAAGGGAATCCCTTGAACCTACAATCAAATTGAAAACTCACACAGGAAAGCCAAATTCAAGTCAAAGGATAGAGAATCTAGACTCGATGAGAACTCGTTTCAAGAACCTAGATTATATTAAAATCTAGACCCTTTGAAGAACCCGTCTCAAGAACCCAAATTATAAGGAGGAATGCCACAATGGTTGTGATTTACCTTTGATAAGTTCAAAAGTTAATCAAGAACAAGAGGAGTAAAACTCAACTCACAATGAATAAATTCATCAAATTTCATAAGCTGATTAAAATGAGGCTACATAGAGTATTTAAAGCAAAACCTAATTGAAACCCTAGTACAAAATAAATCCTTGCTTCCAAAAAGACCCTCGAATGAACAGTGTCGCGTGAACAGTACCGGCTACAGTAATCGCCACAATACCTTTTCTCAAAAACCCTAGTTCCTAAAATTGTAACTTTCCAAATAAACTCTTGGCCAAAATACAAGGTCTTCCCACAACTATAGTTCAAAATAAATCAGACATATGTGGGCCAAATATCCTCAAGCTCACTTATTCTAAACTAATAAAATAAATATTTTAACAAATTAAAAGCCATCAATAACAATAGGCCTAAATAGTTCAAGTCATGTTTTCCACTGCTTGTATCAAATGAATCAAAATTGGATTTTTTTCATTCAAGACCATCTTAAATGTTGAGCTCTTGCTAGATTCATACCAAGTGGATTGCACCAATCTTTGCATCGCCTCCTTCATCTTCTTGGCTCTTAAGTTTGTAATTGGCCTATCTAACTTGCAAACGATCTTTAAAACTGGGCCCACCTTGATTCTCATCACCCAAGCCACTGGGCCATTTCCTAGAAAATGAGAAAACTCAAGCCTGACCCCTTAGAAATTAACTTGTTTGTTGTCTTGGTTCTCCTATTCCTAATTAACCTCATGGTGAGGATCCTGGTTATGGTGGTGCAGGGTAGTGAAGAAGGTTCTCATCAGGTCTTTAATTTCTTGCACTTCGATTTTAAACTAAGTGATGGGTTCTGTTGGTGGTCGACTTGGTGTTGAAGAGCCTTATGTTGTTTGTGCTTGGACCTTGTGTTATTTGCCATTGGATCGGTGGATACTAATACCAATTGTTAGATACTTGTTGTAATTGTTGCTGTGAGTGTTGGTGTAATAAGGATTCGGTGGAAATGTAAATGAAAGATGCAGTAATGAAAATAAGGGGCGTAAGGAAGTTGCTTAATGAAAAGCTTCAATGAGCCACACGTATATTGATAAAGGAATGCTTTGAGGGATTCCAAACCTCCATACAAGAGAGTAGCCTTAACAAATTCCAGATCCCCTTATTCTTCCTCATGTTCACCTCATATATGAAAACACTATCGACTTTGTAACTAACTCCTAGCACTGATAAATTAACCTTAAAGGCAATTGAAAATAAGAGTAATATGAAGTGCACCATTTTGGTGTTTTTAATCCCAAAATAGTGTCCATTACAACAGACCTAAAACGACATACTTTACTTATTAATAAAAATGATGTGTATTGCAGCTCCTTAAACAACAGCCTCTACTTCAATCAACCCCTAAAATGCAATTCTTCATAATACTCAGCGACGTTGTTCCCACTTCAATCTTACTTCACTTCACTTCGTAAGACTAGAACCCTTCACTTTCATCTATTCTCATCTTCTAGGGTTCCAGCCGCTAGTGTCCTAACAAAAATCCTCAAGTGATGACCAATTGGTGGAGGTCGAGGTTCTATCAGCGGAGGTTGAGGTTCAACCCTGTCGACAACCATAAAAATCCTCCGTTGTCAGGGTGGGCAGCGGGGCCCCACACCCTGCCCCAGTCCGTCCCGCCCCCGCATGGTGAGGCTGGAAACCCCGCTCCACCCATGCAGGGGCGAGGCCCCTGCCAGCATTTAAGGCCCCTAGCGGGGGTGGGTGGCGGGGTGGGCCCAACCCTGCCCCACCCTCGCTTACATTTATATATATTATATATGTAAACATAAATATATATTTATAATTTGTTAGATTTGTTCACAAAATATGCACTGACAAATTTAAAAATTACATAATTTAAAAATTAATACACTACAATTTACACAAAATATGCACTAGAAAATTTAAAAATTACATAGTTTTTAAATTATAGTCATATTTACAAAATTTAAATTTATAATTTGGGTCTAAAAATGTATTTTTAATTATTTTTGAACTTAAAAATAATTTTTAAACTAAGTAAGATGTAGTATTTTTTTAAGTAGACAGAGGCGGGCTGGATTGGGAATCCGCCCCGCACCCCACCCCCGCATTCTGGGGGCGGGGGTTTCAGGCGGGGTAGAGTGCGGGGAAGGGCTGGCCCCGTAGCACCCCTACTCAGTTGGAACTCCTGTAGGCTTGGGAACCCACGGGATGTTCGAGTACTTCGAGACTTGGTCCGAAGTGAAGTTCCTGATGTGGTTTTCATCATGGAGACCAAGTCTTTAGCATTTCGTATGGAATGTATGAAATTTCAATTGGGTTTTTCTGGATGTCTTGCTTGGATTACGGGGGACGTAGTGGAGGCTTGGTTTTGTTTTGTTTTGGCATATGGAATCTGATTTGAAAATTGTTTTCTACTCCAAACATCACTTTGATGTTTGGATCTCAAATTTACACAGGTTTTCGATGGAGAATCATTGTTGTATATGGTCACCTTGAGGCTAGCCATGGATGTGAAGTTTGGAACCTATTGAAGATGATTTCGACCCTATTGAAGATGATTTCGACTCAAGTTCAGAGGCCTTGGCTTTGTTTGAGGGATTTTAATGAGACACTCTCCAATTCTAAGAAGTAGGGGCTCAAAGCTTGGTTGGAAGGACAGATGCAAGATTTTGGTGATACTCTTAGGTGTCATCTGGATAGTAAGTTGAGATGAAATGAGTTGAAATGAAAGTTAAAAGTTAAATAAAATATTGTTAAAATATTATTTTTTAATATTATTATTATTTTGAAATTTGAAAAAGACGAATTGTTTATTATATTTTATATGAGAATTTCAAAAAATTATAATAATGAGATGAGATGAGATGAAACATTTTCACTATCCAAATAAGGCTTATTTTTGCTGTTAAAGACTATCAATTCTGAATGACCTTTATTTACATGGTCTAATATGAGAGAGGGAGCTGCATTTATTCAAGAATGCCTTGACCGATTTCTAGCTAATCCAAATTGGTATTCCATGTACCAAAATTTAAAGGTTCATGATTTTCTTCCGTCACATTCTGATCACCATTGTTTGATGTCGAATACTATTGACTCCAATAATCTACCAAGTAGGGGTAAGAAATTATTTCGATTTGAGGCAATGTGGATTGGAAGTAAAGGTTGTGAGGAACTTATTTCAAATTCATGGGGAAGTAATATTGTGCCGATTCTGTGGAGGAGCTGCGCAGTCCCATTTCTTCTTGTAGTCGTTATTTACAAGCTTGGAATGTTGTTCAACTTGGGAATATTAAGTTCCAGCTAAAGGAGAAAAGATTGGAATTATCTCGTGTTTCTGCAGGTCCTCAATCAGATTGAGTCAATCTGCCATGTCCATGCCATTTATTAAATCCCTCCCAATACGATATTAATCTGTTACTTGAAATGAAGGGTACTGTGGTTATCTATTTGTGAAATATTTTTGTGAATTTAACACGTCTCAATATACAAAATATTCTATTCCGATCTTTCTGCTAAGATCAGTTTATGTGGTTCTTTGAAAATCATTTTTGCTCTTTTCTTTTTATCTTTTATTTTTAAAAAAAAAAAGAGGTAAAAAACTCGTTTTGTGCTTCATGGTTCAGTAATTGTTATTCAATAAATGGAGACACTTCTCGATTAATGGCATTGTTTGATGGGTGTATATCTTGTAAAGACTCTCACAAGCTGTAGAAATTGTTTGCAGAATTCTAGTTTGAAGCATTCATATTTGATAGTGTATTTCAGTGCTAAACAAAAACATCCACTTTTGGTGGTATTTGTAGAAAAATGGGTTTTGAGAGCATTGGGAATTGTCTAATCATTTTCAAGTCTAAAATTTGACTAAAAGCTAAAAGAGGTTAACGGTCTAGCCATTGGAGAGATTAATTTACATAGGACTATCTATCCAAAAAATAAAATAATAAAATAATATTAGATATTTTAATAATATTTTTTTTATATATTTTACAAATACACTTTATATATTAATTAAATTTGAAGAAATTGATAAATTTACTGTCACTCAAAATTGGAGCCTTGAAATTTTGATTACTTCACTTTTAAACTACTTAGCCAAAATTTGGTTAGGCACTGACATTTGACAAGACCAATGCCAATGCTATGAGGGGTTAGTTTGGTCCGAAGCCTTTCAGAGGAAGTGCAGGCTTGGGCTTGGCCCATGCTTTTTAGTGTAGTGGTAATTAGAGAAAGCTTAGCCTAACCATGTAGAAGCTTAATTTGTTTATATATTTATCATGAGAAATTATATTTGTAATTATGGAGTGCCAAGTGTCACATAATTTTTTTTTAAATGTGATTAAATAAAATATTCACATAATAAAAAATTAATTTTTTAATAATAGACTCAACTCTTTTTCAAAACGATTATGAAGTGCTTACACATTCTACGATTGCACGTAACATTACTCGTGTATCATTATTGTTATGAACGTGTGTACATTCTCATTTTGGAGATTTTAGTCGAACCATGTGAGACAATTTGAATATGTAGGCAGTTGTCTTCCTCAAGTACACCAAAAACTGTTGTGACAAAGTGAGGAAGAATTGTGACTTGAACATGCAAATGCAACATGATTTGGTATTGCTCCAACGCTGCTCGTCTAAGGCTAGTTTGAATATTTAGAATATTTATGAATAATAGTAAAATAGTTTGAATTAAGATATTTTATTGAGTTTTGAGAAAAGATATAAAAAAAAGTTAAATTAAAATATTATAAAATTAAAAACATTAATCGAATATTATTTTTATTTTGAAATTTAAAAAAATTATTTTTTTAAAAATTTTTTATTTAGGAGTTTAGAAAAATTGTGTTAATCGATTAGCTAAAAATTAGATAAAAAAATTAAAAATTTTAATTAAAAAGTATTTTATGTTTAACTTACGTAAGAAAAAAAAATGATAATATCTTAAAATATTTAGAGAATACATTTATTTCCAAATGCACCTCTAGTCAAACTGGACTCGTAATTTTTGGCATTATAATTTATATATGTATGTATATATAAGAGTATTGCTATGCATCAACCTACACACCACATATCAAACTGTTTTTAATTTTTTTTAATTATTTTTCAATTTTTTTTTATTTTAGTCTTCTTGAAATATTTATATTTTTTTATTCATCATCCATATAATACACATTTAATAAAAAATAAATAAATAAATAAATAAAATTATGATGTGTGGTGTGTAAACTTATGCATAGATTCTTTCTATATATAATCTAAGGCACGATTTAAAAAAAAAAAAAAAAAACAAAGGCACGATTTGAATGTGGACAATACGTAATCGTACAGGCTCAGTACCGGCGACAATCACGCAATGGCATTCCGCCGGCTATTATGACTGTGAAACAAAAAGTAGTTGGCCGGTGGCATGGGTCGAATGTACATTACATTATTACGGCCCCGCATACATCTACGTGTCACCTCAGGATTCCCCCTTATGAGTCACGACAGGTGATCGGACGGCTGTGGGTTGAGTTGATTTTTTAGCTATTTGGACAGTTTGACTTTTCTTATCTCCTTTTAAGAAAAATGCTATTTTTACCGTTCAAATTTATCATTCGAATTTTTTATTTTATTAATTACTTTTTAAAATTTATTTTAAAATATTAAAACACATATTAAAAAGAAAATCTCATTAAAACTAACAACGGCCCCAAGAGAGAGCTGGAAGCGGTGGGCGTAGACCCACCCACCTGCTTTTAAATGATGAAAAAAGAGGTACGATGGTTCTGCGGTGTTAAAAGAAATGATAAAAGATATAAAGCCGTACACCCACCAATGGCCCGACAATACGAATTGGTCTTTATTATTATTATTATTATTATTATTTATATCTTTAAATGTTTTTTAAAAAAAGTGAGAACATCATTAAAAATATTTTTTTAAATCTCTAAATAAAACAAAATTAAAAAATAATTATGGAAATCCTTCGTCGAGATGAATATTGGTAGAAGGGTTTTGCTATACAATATTCAACACACTCTACACTCTATTTTTTTTTAAATTTTTAAATTTTTTAATATTTTTAAATTTTTTTTATTTTATTCTTTTTTAATTATTTCAAATTTTCTATTTACTATTCATATAAAAAATATTTTTTAAAAGAAAAATATTAAAAAAATATAGAATATAAAGTGTGGATGAATAGTAAGAAGTTGTGAAGATTTTATGTTGGTAGAATTAGCTTTTCACAAAGATTTATAAAGTCCTAAATGCACAAGTACAACATAAATTTTCTTAAGCTGTGTCTTAACACGTGCGCCATTAACAAAGAATGCATGCGTTTCCTGATCTCCTTGTTCCTTTATTATTATTATTATTTGGTCAAAATAAATGTACAAGTCTTTAATTAATTTATTCTGAATTAAATTGGACGCGTTTTGGGTTCATTTGTATTTATTAGAACGGATTTGTTAGGTGATAAACATATATCTCATAAGTACAAGATTTGTTTGGTGATATTCCCTCGTCTAACAAGATATAAAAGATTAATATACGAAAGATCATAGTGAATTAGAGAAAAACATATGCTTATTTGCAAATTAAATTATGTGACATATAATTAGACAACATAAATTGGGATTTTTTTTTAGTCAAATATTAAAAAAAAAAAGGGCTTAGGGCTCATTTGGAAAATGAGATGAGATGAAAATTTTGTGAATAATAATGAATTAATAGTTTGCGAATTGTAGTAAAATAGTTTGAGTTAAGATGTTTTATTGCATTTTGGAAATTGAGAGAAAAAAAGTTAAATAAAAATATTATCAAGTTAAGAAATTATTAAAATATAATTTTTAATATGATTTTTATTTTGAAATTTGAAAAGTCGTGTTGTTTTTTATATTTTGTTTGGAAGTTTGGAAAATTTTGTGATAATTAAATGAAAAAAGTTAAAAATTTGAAATTAAAAAATATTTGTATTTGAGTGATGTTTAAAAAGGAAATTATGATAAGTTTTGAGGTAAAATGAGATGAGATAATCTCACTTCCCAAACAAGCCCTTAATTACTTCCAAGATCTAGTGTGCATATACACCCAAAACAAAAAAACAAAAAAAAACAAGAAAAGATCCTATTAGGTGATTATAATTTTGGCTGGGAATTACAAAAAATTACTTATTTGCGACCAGTTAATTTCAGCAAAATGATTATTTATAATTAAAATCAGTTGTAAATAGTCTTTTGATTATAATAAATTGATCACAAAAACTATTTTTCTTGTAGAATTAATTAAGATCGTGTTGGAGTACTAGTACTTGACGATTGAAAGTGTATACTATGAATTATTTGAGTTTGTTGGAATTAAACCTAACCTTAAGCTATTTGGATTAAAATAAGTGACATGATTTGACTACATAATTGGAAATTATAACCATGTTAACTGACATGGAAGTTAGGTGATTATTTTAGTATATATAGAATTAATTAAGAACGTTTTGTTGCCAAACATTGGTTTTAAAGGTGATAAAAGCTTGCTAGCTAGCTACTGAATCCTATATTAATATATCACACAATGATCATGATTACTTTGATAATTATCTGAATTAATTAGAAACACTTCTTAAAGTCAAATCATACTTTAAAAGTACTAAACGCCTATAAAAACTAAGGAAACGTAATGATTAAGAGGCAAGAAGATATGTTCAAAAGTACCTCAAAGTCAAGACACGCATAGACTATCGAATATAAATATATATATATTTATATATATAAATAGGATCATGCTACTAACACCGCTCTCATATTCTAGTGGTAGCTCCTAGCTACCGTTAGTTATAGAAATTTTTTTTTATTACTTTTTTATACATATATTTTTTTAATAATTTTAAATATTACTTTAAAAAAATAAAAAAACTAGAATATTATTAAAAAACACATATTTAATCACTAAATTTAAAAAAAAAAAAATCTAAGCGGTAGAATGGAGCGGTAGAATAGAACGATAAGAGTAGTATTATCCATAAAAATATATTCTTATGGTAGGTAGAATATGCTCGATCGATGCAATTTCTAATTAATCCTTGTTCTTCTTTAGCTAAATCCATTTCTCTTTAGTTTAAGTTCCTGATTCGGTGGCTATATCATTTATATATGTAATAAAAGGTTTATGAATTCTAATCCGCTAGCTCCATTAATTAAATTAAGATTATCATATCACTTGGACTGAGAACCCTTTTTGGTATAAATTAAGCATCATAATGTATGAAAAGCAAAGCATATCTTATCTAATTACATCTTAATTAGTGATCAAACTATATTATAAGTTATGTGTGAGCATGCCATGCATGATGACCGTGACAAGTACTTGATCAGCTTTATTTCTAATGTCAAAGGTGTAAGAAGCAACCTAGCCAAGAAGTTTGGTCACGTTGATTTATATATATACACACACACACACACACACACAACCTTCAATCCCCATAATTAATATTTATTTTAAATTAATCATCATGTTTTCACAAACTCGATTATGTTTAACTCACTTGCATTGAATGTTTGTGCCCATATCAATATCAAATACAAAGATATATTGCAAGTGAGAGAAAATAAGAAAGTACTTCAGCTAATTTCAATATATATATATTTATATAGATACAGGAATTTCTGGGAACTTGCTTCTAGCGAAGCAAGAAAAAACAAATATATATTCCAACTCGATTATCTGTACGTTTTACAGTATAATCAGTGATGAGACAATCCCAAAGGTTGAACTGGCCGGGTTTTGTCATCCAAAGAATCAAAATAGGTAGAACCATTAAAAAAGAAGGAAAAAAGAAAAAGAAAAAGAAAAAGAAAAGCTGATTACTGAGAAGAAGAGATTAGATGATCTTCATCTCCTTCAGCTCTCGTCGTTGTTCCATGAAATTGTGTATTCTTTTCAACGCGACTTCCAGTGTCTGCTCGCTCATGTTAGCAAAACAAACCCTGAACCAACCTGGTTCAGAACAATGGCAAGACAATCCTGGAGATATATTTAGCTTTACTTCATGCAGAATAGAGTTCCAAAGAGCCAATTCACCCTCTCTCGTTGCTTTCTCCAACAACGGGCTTAGATTCATCCAGCAAAACAACCCTGCATTTCCTTTCAAACACTCAATCCCAGCACTCCTCAGGCCTTCAATGATCATTTCGTATCTCTTCCTCAGCCTCTCTCGGTTTGTCTTTATATAGTTCTCAGTAAACCTCTTGTCGGACAACATGGCTGCCAACAGATGCTGTGTTTGCGAAGAAATTAAGGTGAAGCTCGACATCCTCCTCGCTGTAGTCACCACCTTGTCGTTGTACGAGTAAATCGTGCCAACTCTAAAACCCGGAAGGCCGAGGTCTTTGGAAAGACTGTAAACAATGTGAACTCTCTCTGCTTTCTTATAATTTTGGGCTGCGAGGACTTCTGCAATGCTTATGAACTCGGACGACGAGAAGGCAGATCCCGAGTAGATTTCATCGGAGACAAGATGGATGTTCTTGCGAGTGACAAAGTCGAGAATCTCTTCGAGAACTGCCCGTTGAATCGTCGCACCTAATGGGTTGGAAGGGTTTGTGATCAGTACCCCTCTGACTTTGATGTTCTTGGCTTCTGCAGCATTGTATGCGGCTTCTAAAGCTTTTGGAGTAATCTGGAAATCGTTTGAGCTGTCACAGTGGATTGGCACAATTTTTACACCGGTTCTCCACCTTAAATCTCTATCGAATCTGAAAAGAAAAGAATTGAAATTGACATTAGTTTGAGAATATGGACACTACTGTCGTGGTGAGTCTACGATATCACTTCCTTCGATTGTTCTTATAAAAACAGGCCTGCGGCTATAAAATATTTGAGTATGTTCTTTTCTCGGTAGACATGAGAATTACATTCATGCAAACAACTTTGCAAGGGGCTATTTCTTACCCTGGATAGTATGGGGTTGGAACAAGCAAAGCATCTCCAGGATCTGCCAGAATGAAGGTCAACAGCTCATTTGCTGCAGTTGCACCTGCGGTTAGGACCACTCTTTCGGGGTCGAATTTTGCTCTTCCTCCTCTTATTTTTTCCATGAAACTTGCCATTGCCATTCTGAATGATTGAAGTCCATGGTAATCTTGAAACAAAGCATTCTCTCTAAAGCCAGATACTCCTTTTGATCCCCAGCTGGAGGCTTCTAAGTTCTTTTCCAGGTAATCTTCTAGCAAATCAAATGAAACCTGTTTTAAGAAATAATAAACAAAGTTAGATGCTAATTTCATGAACCAAGAGACTCTAAACATCATCATCCTAGCTACATGCACTGAGTGTCAGAGTACTCTTGTAGTTATTTAGGAATTGTTTATTTTCACAACTCTTTTCAAATTTTTTTTTTTTTTTTAATAATAGAGGTGGAGGATTCAAATCCAGATTTTTCATTTGAGAATTAAGATATATGTGCTCTTGGCAAGATTCCTCTTAACTTATCTAATCACTATAATTTTTAAAATTTTCACATAAAATAAAATAAACAATTCAACTTTTTCAAATTCTAAAATAAAAATAATATTAAAAAAAATATATTCTAACGATATTTTATTCGACTTTTAATTTTAATGTCATCTAATTTACAAAAACAAATGATATCTTACTTGATTTTCTGCCAATCCCATCTGTACAACTCCGGATGGATTACTGTATTCATCATAAGGGTCTTCATCGTATGCTTTCCAGCCTGCAAAATATGGGGAATCTTCCCCATGAGTTTCAGAAACTGCAACTTTTGAGAGTCCCACAGCTGAAGGTTGTTGCTCAATCTCTATAGCCATAACTAGCTCGCTGTACTCTAATTGTAAGATGCAGTACTCTTTTAGTTTTTCAAAGAAAGCTGTATATATGGGACACGAGAGAAGATGAGAAAATCAGAACAAAGCTGAAAGCGTTGCTGAATGAAAACTGTCTTAGAGCCCGTTATATATAGAAATATTGGTCCCCCAGTACCAGCTCAGAAAATGTAGAATATAAAAATTCAAAAAAGAAAAACAAAAAAAAGGAGAAAGCTAGAACCAGTACAATCAATCATTGATAGCTTCTGTTTAGATTGAGAAGTGATTTCAATTCATTTCATCTCATTTTATCTTTATAATTTTTTTAAATTTTCACATAAAATATAATAAACAATACAATTTTTTTAAAGCTTAACATAATAATAATATTAAAAAATAATATTATAATAATATTTTATTTAACTTTTAACTTTCGTTTCAATTTATTTCATCTTATATCTCGATCCAAACGGGCATCAAATGTACAGTGAAAGCAATATCGACAATTAAAGCTCAACTTTTCTACATATGTATAGTTTTTATCCTAATTTTGTGACAACTAATAGCTCCTGTCATCTAGTCAAATCTTTCCTTGTCTCAATCTCAAGGAGATCCATACCGAATAATGGTTGGTGATGAGGGGCGGGTACTGTTATTCTTTATAGTCTTCATTTCCTTTCTTTTCCGATTTCTCTTGTCAGAACAGATTGGGTTGTTATTTCCTTTCTTTTCTTTCTTTTCCTACTTTATGGACCATCTCATCTAATTACAAAAAATACTATTTATCTTAATTTTAATCATGATCATCTTTTTAATATCAAACAAGTTAGGTAAAACATTACAAGTTTAAGTAACTTAATATCATATCATATGATGATGAAAAAATAATGATTGAAAATATGACGAGTATCGTTACTTATCATATCATCTGTTAATGAAAAAATAATGATTGAAAATAGGACGAGTAATGTTACTCTAGTATTAGTACTCTATTATGTTTAATGGTAGTTGGTTCTCCCTAACTTGATCACAATTTATGACTAATCAAATGTTGGGTTATAGACAAAGCTGGTATAAATTCCCCACTCATGAAAACCAAATCCTGCGCCATTAATTATGAATACATTTCCATTACAAAATTTTGAAGAGATCTAAGAGTAGTTAGGTTCCGATCACCTGACAAAGATACCAATTTGCATACAAGATTAAGATTCTGATTTGAAAACAAAGCAATGATAAGACAGAAGCTCCGGGAAGATCTGATGGCCCCACACATTTACATATCCAAAACAACAAAATTGATGAACCTCAATTGGGTTTTGAGGACTGTATGCGTGACTGAGTATATATATTGGGCTCATAATCTAAGTATATATAGTTTACAATATTTTATTTATTCTTGTAAAGGGTTTTCCCCCATCTGTCTTAGCAGGTTTGAGAATGGCAACTGAGAGAACAAGAAGTGAATGCTCAACCCCGAACAAGTGGACTCTTAGGCCCGGTCCATGGGTAGACTCTTTTGTCTGGCCCACGGGTAGATTCTTTTGGACGCAAACTCCATGAGAGAGCGTACTGCAGAGGGTTGAGATTCGCCGACCTGGAGACCCCTTGAACAGTGTCCAGCCTTTGAGTACCTGTCCATGTAAATAGGAGGGAAATAAGGGGGACCCTCGATTCTCTGACATGAAGACATTGACGAACCACTAAGGACGCCAATAGGATGAAGCAAATTGGAAAATCACACTGTATTAATGACGTCATTATCCGAGTTACATGCCACATTAATGATGCCGTTGTAGAGCCACGCCGCATTAAAGAACTCTGACAAAAAGAACAGTACGAAAGACATGGACTCGATAAGAGTAGACACGATCTGTCCCCCCAAGACTCCAGGCATAAATAGCAACTTTCAGGTACAATAAACTTTCTCTGATCCCTAAACTTTCTCGCTTATTTACAAACTTTCAATAGACTTACTGACTATGATATTGGAGACTCCCCGGCCCTAAGGCCACCCTCTCCCGGTTGCCTTCTTCTCTATTTTTGCAAGCTCAGTTCTAAAGACGTAAGTTGTTAGAACCTAGCCCAAAGCGTACGAAACATGACGTTAACAATTCTAACTTTATCATGAGTTGCAATCATAATTAATGGCTCTTATATATGCTTTAGTCATATATGAGATTTTAATCATGATCCAATACTGCCCACAAAATTTAAAATGTAAGATAAATAATGTTATTGATCATAAACTACTAATCATTATCATTTTATCATTCTCTTACACCATTTATAGTGAGACATATTAATTATGACTTAAAAAAAGTTTAAAGCACTAAACATTTTTTCGTATAGCACTTTTCACATCATAGAGGTGTTGGGTGTGTAAAATAAGACTTATAAATATTAGATTTTCTCTTTATCAAAATTAATTAAAATACTATTAGTTCCCTTTCACTTATTTGTTGTCATGAGACGATGAAACAATGATTAATTAATAACAATTGCATTATTAATATTGGTTTTGAAAGAAGTACATGATTAGATCTCCTTGATTAATACATGATGGCTTGATAAGTCGCACGCATATATATACACACAATGTTCATGATGTGTACGCACATATATACACATATATTTTGTGTGGCAAAGACTGAAATATTGTAATGTGAACAAGCAATTTAATAGGAGTACGTAGTGAAAGATCTTTGTCAAGATCTTGTCGTTTGTGTAGTAGATTTCAACGTCCTAGCTAATTGTTTATAATCAATAATGAGGATATAATGAATATGCAGCTTAATTCAGATCAACGCGGAACGACGTGAAGCTCAAGATCAACGACGTGGCAATATGATCATATGATCTGCACTTATCGGTAGATTGAATCTTCATGGATTGCTCAGATCCAGATCATGACGACTGTTCAATCGGCGGCTTCATACTGATCATGTTATAAGGGAGGGACAAGAATCAACCAAAGGCCGTCTTCATATATATATGGAAATTATTCAGCAAAATGATCACGCAAATCAATCAAGCTCGATCATTGCCGAGAAAGTGTCTGTGTCGTCCAAACTTCAAGTAGTATATAATTAGTGCATTCCAACTGCAAAAATTAGGAACAAGAGGGAGGCCGGGGGCATGTCATGGAAGCACCCTCGACGTTAGGATGACAGTGACAGCAGCCCAATTGGGTTTTATCTTTATCTATAGGACCTAGGGATGGACCTGATTAATTATTGACACTGGAGTAGTTCCTAGTCCCTCTTGATGTGAACATCAAATATTATTTTAAGGATGCTATGTCCACCGCACCGCTCCAGCTCTCGCGGGTAGCTACTGTCAGGTATAATTTATTTTTTTATTTTGTAATATTTTTATATGTATTTTTAAAATATTTTTTAATATTTTTTAAAAAATTAAAAAATTATAATATTATTAAAAAAATACTTCTTTAATCACTAAGTAAATAAAAAAATAAAAAATTATAACAATAATACCGAACGGTAAAAACTAGTAGTGAGAATTTCATTTTCTTTAAAAAATTACATAAAAACAAAGCACTACAGTCACTACTCGTAACTTTCTGGGAGCTACTGCTAGTTATTTTAGTATTTTTTTAACACTTTTTATTTTTTTTAAAAAAAATTCACAATATTATTAAAAAATACTTCTTTAATCTCAAAGTATATAAATAAAAATGCGAGCAATAGCTCCGTGGAGTGGTAGGAGTAACATTATTCTTATTTTAAACCCAAGAAAGTCTCTGGGATTACGTACTTTAAAGATGTGATTTTTCTTTGTTGTTTACAGCTAGCTAGCTAAGCTTGCTCACTGTCTCTCAACATCTTTCAAGTGGTAAAAATGTTAGTATGGGTGGTATGGTCCTTTAGGTCTAAAATTTGAATCCTCTTAAATGTAAATAATTTTTAGGGTCATCGGAGTAAGAGAATTTTTCTTTGAATTAATTGAGGTACACTTACAAGAAACTCCTTATTGAGTATTTGTGCATCTTCAGAATTAGTCGGGACTCTATTCTTGAATATCTGGTGCTAATTAAAAAAACATCTTTCAAAGTGTATGTATATATATACATATATAGTAACGGACCAATCAATTAGATGTCAGTGCTTCCTCTAGTTCCTATATATGCAGTCTGCATGCAAAAGGAATGTGTTGGGTTTCCCGGAAATTATAGTTTTGCCCGCAAATGAATATGGTAGGAGGAGCAATGATCGATGGAAGTACTTCAATTATCTCATTTTTGTCAAAATATAATGAAATGATATTCCTCATCGACCTTTCATTTTTTCAAAGATGATAAAACTGTCCCACCTCATACAATGAGAATGCAAGTAACTCAATAACAATATAAAGCCAGGAAGAGTACGCCACGTGAAAACAAATATATTAATCATGCTAGCTACGTACGATCATGTCAATGAAAGAGAAGTTGATCAGAATATTGGGTAGGTCAGATGTTAATTACTACTGACTCTGAGTCTCGTCATGGGCCAAGATGGGTAGAAATTTCGATCGTGTGATGTTTTCTCCTGATCTCTATCTTTGAGCTTCTATATATAATATATATATATATATATTTATATGAAGTGATTGGTTTTGATGCATGATTAGGGTTTGCAGAGACACGTACGTTTGGAGAATTTGATCGGATCCATGACCTTTGAGGCAATAGTACTACTGCTGCTGCCGGTGTTCATTAATGCCTATTAGCAGAAACGCGCCAAGAATTGTCTGTCTTTATATGACAGAAACTTGAATTCAGGCTTTTGTCCCTATATGATTCTTTCATATATATATATAATATAAACTGAGTTCATGATGATAAGCTTTGACTATTAAGGTTTGGATAATAAAGTGAAATATGTGTTGAAATGAAAGATAAAAATTAAATAAAATATTATTAAAAAATTATTTTTTAATATTATTATTATTTTAAAATTTTAAAAATTAAATTTTTTTATTGTATTTTATGAAAATTAAAATAATAAAATAAAATTAGATGGATTGAGAGATTTTCTCAATCTAAGACGAGGCTAAGAGTATATCATGATCTTCAAGACTTCAAGACCTTCTAATATCAATTTATATTTCCATTTTGCACTAGAAATTTTGTAGATTGTTTTCCAACTCCACTTCATCCAGTTGATTTTGTAATAAGATAAAGCATAGGCACAAGATGATAAAAGGAATAAACATAGCTTAAAAAAAGGTATAGGCATTAGGCACACGAAGAAGAAGTCAGATGCTTTTTTTAGCTTAATTAAAAAAAAAAATACCATAGCTATGCAGACTACGTACAGGAGATGATGAAGCTAGGAGATGGAGTTGAGAGAGCTCCTCCCGTCTTGTCTTGGGTAGGATCAGTTTTTAAGAGATAATGTACGTAGAGATCAGTTCTAATTCTTTCAGAGGTCAGAGAGAGAGATCAGAGGGAGAGATCTAGTTGCTTTCTTTTTCCTTTTTTTTATATCTTTTTTTCTTTTTTTTTTTCTTTTATATATATATATATTTTTTTTTGTCTGAGTTTTATCATTTAAACCTAGGAAAATGCTCTGTCCACCGAGAGTGGCCACGATGAAAGTAACTTCATTTTTTTTTTTTTAAATTTGATGAATTTGTTTTTTTTTTTTTAAATGTTTAAGAGAGTTTAAAAAATATTTTAAAAAAATTACACATTCGGTAGCCACTCTCGGTGGATGTAGCATCATCCTTAACCAATGTTTATATATATATATATATGTGTACGGACAATACTACTGAGCCAATGTGTTGATGGGCGTACTCTTAATGCATTTGTAAATTTTTCCTTTAAATATTTTTAAACATTTTAAAAAATAAATTAATTTACTAATATTTACTTCTTTAATTATGAAATAAAAAAATAAAATATACAAACAGTCAAAATGAGAGACAAAACTCAAAATAGCATTCTTTTCGTTATATGTATATATAATGTGCCAAGAACCGCATTTTCTAGAGATCATGTTCTAACACCAGATATAATAATGATTATTCTGCAGCATAGTTTCAATAGATAATTTACAGAAAAAAAGATAAGAGAATCACCCAAAAACACAGAGAAACGCCTCTGATTTTCAATTCAAAAGTATCAAAATTCAATATTAATCATTCAATGAACCCACACGCCAGGCTGTAATAATTGAAAATTAACTGTATTAGAACTTTATAAAAAATAGCAAAATCTTAATAATCATGTCAAAATGAAGTACGTAATAAAAAAAGTAATCTATCAAAAATTAAACCCAAATCGAGTTTAGAATTACTTCCAAAACAGTAAATAAAATATTACCATAAAAGGTAAAAAAAAAAACTAAAAATAAGAATTTAGAGGAGAAAAAGTGAAATTTGGCCTTGAAAATGATGCACGTTAAGCATAACTGGGTGCCCATGATGTGCACGCCAAAAAGAACTTTCCGAATTAAAGTCATATATGCGATTCTGATATCCGTAGCCAAAATTATGACCAAAATATCAAAACGTGCCCAAAACTGTCCCAATCAAGGAAAAATCACGATTTCCTACACCCTTTTGCGCTGATCTGTCGCCTCAAGGTATTTCAGCACAATCAACATACAATCTGACAACTCAGTATCATCTGACTCGGATCCTCCTGCATTAACTCCCTAACTACTTCTATGTCTCAAGACCCTAGCTCTTTGCAAAAAGAAAGTGTTGGTACTTATTCAAGTTTTATGAAGGGTGATATTACGGAGGGAAGCTACCTGAATGGGTTTTAAGGTTATGTTTGGATAGTGAGTTGAGACAAGATGAAAGTTAAATAATGAATAAAATATTGGTAGAATATTATGTTTTAATATTATTATTGTTTTGAGATTTGAAAAAATTGAATTGTTTATTATATTTTATATAAAAATTTGTGAAAGTTGTAATGATGAGATGAGATAAGATGTGTTGAGAGTATTTTTTAATCCAAACCTAACCTTAAGGTCCCGTTTGGATTCAAAAAATATTTCATCTCATCTCGTTTCATCTCATCATTATAATTTACAATTTTTTTAAATTCTCACACAAAATATAATAAACAATTCAACTTTTTCAAATTTCAATTCAATTTTTTCAAATCTCAAAACAATAATATTATTTAAAAAATAATATTCTAATAATATTTTTTTTCAACTTTTATTTCAATTTACTATCTAAATGAGATCTATATAATTTTTTTAAAAAAAAATCACAAACTCATTAAAAAGATATATCCTTAATTATTAAATAAAAAATAAATAAATTGATACCAAAAGTCGGTGGACATGCTCCGAGAGAGAAATGTCGGTTCACAAAGTACATGACCACCTAACCCCCGAACTTCAAATAATGTGAGATTTTTTCATACATCACATATGGCCACTACCCGGTAATGCCGCCAGTCAAAAATCAAATAAAAAAGTACGTCAAATCGATATTTATTTCATTAGTGATTGATGTACTGTCACCAATCACACGTACGAAATTTGTGGGACTTTTGTAATAATTAAATGTTTGGTTGGTCAATAGTTTCTTACTACTTTATTGTTATTTATTATTATTTATAAATTATTTATAATATTTTTATTATTTTTTACAAATTATTTATTATTATTTTATTATTATTATTTTATTATTATTACATATTACTTGCAATCACCTTAAAATCTAAAGCCAAACTTTTAATAAATTTAAACACATAATTTCTTGATTGAAACATGTATATACGATTAATTATGACTAACAAATTATAATATATTGCATATATACTTAAAATTATTATTAATATTCACCCAGGATATTGGAGTTTTGGAGTTATTTCATTTTCTCATGTTATATTGACCGTTAAAATAATTATTAAATATCATGTGCAATCCAGCTCGATCCTCGCCAACCAGGCTTATAGATCCGGCACATTCAGTACTACTGTCCCAATCATTACGTTGGAACTCATGATGAACTACTTTATAAAAATATATATATATATTTATATAAATATAATATGTTGTTTAATTAGCAATCAGACTTGAGGCCAGCAGTACCTCGTAAATTCAAGTGCATGATCACTGCGCCCTTCACATGGTTTTAAAGAAAATATTGCAACAAACACCGTAATTTCATCGACATCATCGTGGTCGTCTCTTTTTGTTTGAAATTTTGAACTCAAAAACATTAAAAATAAAGAGCCGTGCTATTCATCAGTCCCTGTTCACGGCTGATGCATAGCACACTAATGTATTTTTCATCAACTTTCTTTTATAGTCATTGATTTTGAATCATGTAAATAGGTTGGATAATGACACTTTATGTGTGTGCTGGCTGCTCCCTAACAGGGACTGATGTAAAGATTAATTCTAAAAAAAATACAAAACAAAACTCCTGATCCTTAGAAAGTATTGTAAGAGTTCCCATTGGAGAATTATATGTAAAATATATAATGTTGTAATGTCATATATTAACGAAGGAATATGCTCCGTTTATAAAATATATATATATTTATTTATTGGTAAGAGTTTCCCAGAAAACGTCGGACGCTCTTTTTTAAGTGGCTACAGATCAGAAGATACTTCTATCTATTCGATTTTCACTTCAATTCATGTAGTTACCACACAAACTGTGTCTCTCTCGCTCTTGATCTCTTAGAATATCTCACATGCATGCAGTCTCATCTATATATATATATATGATCAATATTATGCCTTTAATTATATAATATTATATATCTACACCATATCTAATTAAAAAATCTATAACATATATATTTTTGGACTCTCGAGATTTGTTTCCTGCATTGTGCTATGTCATCGGCCACTACTCTTGTATTGAATTACCCTCATGTTTGGTTGGCTTTAAATAGTTATCCATAAATTTTGTTAGAACCCACCCGACAACACGAACAATATTAATATTACATCATAACATTCCGTTCCAACCGATTGAACGGTCCAGCTTAATTTCATTCCAAAATACTTTTTGAGACACTTTTATATAGACGACCTTGGAATATTTTTTTATCATCTCAAAATCTTTTTTAGGGAGAAATGCCAAAATTTTGGGACGAAAATTTTCATCCCAAAATCCCTTTTTTGTTGTAGTGACAAGTTAACAACATTATAACAAATTTAGGTAACATGATCCAAAATTCATGTGCCGATTATCATGACTAGAATTATCATTTGCCATGCTTCAAAAATTCCATAATACAATTTAAGGGACATATTCTAACATTTGAAACAATGTAAAGTCCATAATGTAATTTAAGAGCATATTCTTACATTTGAAACAACGTAAAGAAACTGTTGAGTTTGTGGGACAAGAAATGAGACAAATGCATAACCAGACACCAGAGATGTAGAAAGAGCTATCAACAAGCTTGTTTAGAGACATGTGTTCAAAAGTACTACCATGCTGATGCCTTTCTTGTAGTAACATTTTTCTTGGATTTGCAGTGTCTCTACCTTCTGCAGTAACATAAATTAATCAATCGTATAAATTAAATAGCTAATACTAGGCTTGTGCAAGAAATCTGAGGGACCGATCAACCCGCAAGACCCGATTGAATATGACTTGATAAAGTCAGATTGATATTAAAATCGGTTTCAACACCATTTCACCCGATCAATTTCGGGCCTTCATTTTGAACCTGATCTTAAAACTCATTGTAATCTTCTCTTTTACTTTTGCATCAAACCCTAGCCCCTACCCCCCGTCTTCTCCATGTCGTTTGTGCTTCGTTAGCCATATGGATCTTGTTGGGCATCACTTAGATCTCGTTGTTTCTCAAAGTAGCTTCTCTCACTCCCAGATCCTCAACTTCATACCAAGGAAGCTAGATGGGTATATTGAAGGAGACTTGAGTGGAAGCAGCTCATATAGTTTCTTGATTATAAAGAAAAGAAGTTGATTCTCGAGTAAAATCAAGTCTAATTTCTTCCTAGAAATTTGCCATTGCTTTAATTCTACAAAGTTGCCATCTCTCAAGAAAAACTCAATGATTAAGCACGCATTCAAAATGATCATTTTCATAAAATCGTCGGACTCAATTTCCATTGTCATCCTTGCATAACATTCGTGAATGCTTTGTTCTAAGTCTTTTATGATGCTTACTAAATCCTTTGACTTTATATCAGCCCGTTTCATGAAATCCTCGAGCAATCTCAGTTTATAATTTTCCATGGGTTGCAATTTTAGTGAGCGGTAGTGAAAAGGCCCAATTGAAATAACCTGAGGAATGTAATCTTCTTCGTTCAATTTCTAAAGCAAATTTGGAACCTTGTAAATACTACGTAGAAATGGGTGAAAATTTCTGCTTTGATCTAAAGCATGCTCGATATTCTCTGCCAACCTTGTACAGTGATATTCCTTTTTTGTTGCAGTAGTAATTGTTTCTTCTGGTGTATTCATAGCTGTTGTTGATTCTGTCAAAGGTAAAAAAAATAATTATCGTATTATCTCATATTTTGTTCGAGATAGCTTCAGAATCCATAGTAGAGTTTATAGATTGTTGAAGAATAAGAAGAAGAAGAAGAAGAAAAGAAAGAAAGAGAGGCCCGGCCCAGCCTGACCTGACCCGACCCGAATGGTTTGGGTCTATTCGGTTCGGGTTGGTGTGCTCCTAGTAAGTGGGTGGGTCAGATTAGGTCCAAACCTGACTTGATTTGGTTGGGTTGCAGGCCTAGCTAATACATATGGTTTTGCTGCATGCACTTACTTTGAATGCCAAAATGCGATAATCTAAATATAAATAATTAAGTAGAATTAACAACAAATATACAATGATACTTACTTTAAATGCCGTGTCTTATGATGCTACTCCAAGATGATGGTTATGCGCAGGGAATGTTGCAGTTGGAATGCACATCTTTGGTGTGGTTTAGTAGCCCGCACACTATCTCTCCCAGAATAAACTTGAATCGTATTTTCCGAACATTCAATACTTTTTGAATTCTCAATTGAACTTAACATGATTTTTTAGTATTGAGTTTTTGCTCTATATTTTTCAGAATTTTCAGTTTTGGTTTCGTGTGAGAGTCTGTGCCTAGGGTTGGCCCATGGCGGTGCCCTTTGCCCCCTCGTCCTCTGTGGGGGCTACTGTAGGGGATGGTGGATGACTATCGTTTTCTCAGACGGTCTCAAAGTCGGCAATGCCATCGACTTTCAAGATGCAGATGCGATACCCCATTGATGTGGATGGTGAACCTTGGTTCATCTTTTTGGAACTATGTCGAGGGCGGCTGAGGATTTTCACTTTGCGCTTGTTTTGAAATTTGTTTGTACACGGCCAACCATTGATGATATTCGTAGAGGCATCATTAAGTCCTAGGGTCTGTTGGAAGTCCCAACGGTTAGTGTTATGGATGATTATCATATTCTGATCAAAATGCAGTCTGAGAGAGATTTTATTCATGGCTGGGAATGTGAAGGTAGATTGTTGGCGGGCTGTGTCTTTCGTCTCTTCTGCTGGATAAAGGAGTTTGATTTACGTAAGGAATCAACGTTGGCCCCGCAGTGGATTTTTCTTCTAGGTTTTCCTTTGCACTTATATAGAATCGACTGTCTACAGATTTTTGCAACTCGTTTTGGTCGTTACTTGGGAACAGACAATGCTAATCTTTATAGAACTCGAGCCTCAGGCGCTCGCTTATGTGTGGAGGTGGATCTCATGGAGGATCCGATTCAGGGCTTCCCTATTATGGTGGGCAGTAAGAAACTGTGGCAGGAGGCAAGGTATGAAAGGAAAGGTTTTTATTGTTTGAAATGTTGCAGACAAGGGCACACGTCAGTGGTTTGTAAGGCTGGTGCAGGTGTCTCGAAAAGCCAGGGGCGAGGTTAAAGGAGGGGTCAAGAAATCTTGGCAAGGGAAGCAAAAGTAAGGCATTAATCAAAGGGACAATGCCTAACCGAGTGGGCTGGATAAGCAAGGTGTACAGGGTGAAAATGCGGTGGTTACGAAGGAAAATAATGTAGATTTGGCAGTAATTCAGGATATGCAGGGTGAAGACCAGGCGAGTCGAGAGGTAAAGACGGTGGGACTGATGTAGTTGAGGAGGTACTTGTGGACTATGATGAAGAAACAACGGAAGATATAAATGGTGATGTGCAGACTCTGCCTATTGTAGATGTTTTAGAAAGTGAGCGACCTTTGGAAGAGTTGCCTTCAATCCAAACAGGAGGCCTAGCTGATCAGGGGTAGGTTTTGGTTCAAGGGTTTTGCGATGTCCGTGTGGACCTCGAGTCGGAAATGTTTACTGTAGAATTGTACTTGTCGCCAGGTGAGGTTCGTGGGAATGTGACAGTGGTGACGTTGGTGCTTGAAATGGAATGCCACGCTGTGGTGCAAGCTGAGATTGTGGTTGAGCTAGATGCTTGTGTCCTTTATGCTTCAGATGTTGAGGAGGATGATAAGGTCACAAGTCTGACAAAGCAAAAGGGGTATGAGTCTGATAATATACACAGGGCTACCAGTAGCTCTAAGTTAAAATCTTTGCTAGTGCGTCAATCATAGCGGGTGTCTACTCGCACTGTGAAATTGAATTTATGACGGATTCCATCATTGCATGGAACATTAAGGGGTTGGGTAGGTCCAGACGTGAGTTAAGGTAGTTGATTAAGAAGTTCAATGGATCCATTGTAGCTCTATTCGAACCGTTTACAAGGCAAGATAAGTTGCTACAATTTTCTTGTGGTTTCAGTTTTGATGGGTATTATTGTAATGAGGATGTGGGGGTAAAATATGGATTTTATAGAAGCAGCATTATGAGTTTGAAGTAGTTGGTGTATCCAGGCAGATGGTGACGGGGTGGTTTACTCTGGAGAATAAAATGTCCCTGGTGACCTTTGTCTACGCTAAATGTGCTCAGGCCGAACAAAGAGAACTATAGAAAGATCTAGTGGAGCTTCATGTAGTCAATCATCCTTGGATGCTTCTAGGTGATTTTAATATCATCAGAGAAGATAGGGAACGGGTTGGGGGTGTCCTCGAGCAAGCCAAACAATGAAAGATTTTAATGCTTGTATTGATAAGTGTGGCCTTGTCGAATTGACCCATCATGGTAATTCATTATCATGGTGTAACGACCAGGAGGGCAATGCCAGGAAATTGACACTGTTGGACAAGGCACTCACTAACTCGGATTTCTCAGAGAATTTCCTATCAGCAAAGTTAGAATACATTAAATAAAGTCCTCGGATCACAGCCCACTGGTGGTAAATTTATCTCACACTTCTCCTAGCTATGGTCCCTCCCCATTCAGATTCCAAAGCATGTGGTGTTTGCATGATTCATTTCAAAGTTGTGTAATTGAAGTTTGAGATAGACCTGTATATGGGTCGGGTTTGGTTAACCTGGTTGCCAAACTTAAGTGTACCAAGATTGCACTTTGAGCATGGAACAAATCTGTGTTTGGGCGGGTTGATCAGAATATAAAAGAGTTGGAAGATAGACTGGAAGGCTTGGAATCCCAACTTCAACTGAATTATTTTGAGGACATTGAGTCTAAATATCTTATTTCATAGCTGGAGCTTGAGGTTTGGGAAAAGAGAGAAGAATCTAGAGTTGCTCAAATAGCTAAGAAGAAGTGGCTAAAGGAAGGGGATAAGAATTCAAAATTTTTTCATGCGGTTGTTAATCAGAGAAGACAAAGTTCGGTCATATGCAAATGCTCCTTGAGGATGGGATGGTGCTAAGTTCCCCAGAATCAGTACATGCGGGAGCTGTGGAGTTCTTTTAGAATTTTTTATCTGAGGAGACAGAAACGGAAAGTTTTGATTTCCTTGCCTTAATGAATTCGAAAGTGTCAATGTTTGAAAACGATGAGCTATGTAGATTGACCACGGAAGAGGAAGTGCATGCAACGATGTTCTCTATCCCGCAGCAAAGTAGCCCTGGCCATGACGGGTTTGGCTCCTCGTTCTACATCTCATGTTGGCCTACAATAAAAGAAGATGTTCTGGAAGCGGCTAGAGATTTTTTAGAGGAACTGAGCTCCCACTATTTTATGCCTCGTCTTACATTGTTCTGATCCCGAAGGTGGCGGATCCGAGAAGCTTTGAGAAATTCCGTCCTATAAGTCTTTGTTCAGTGGCATACAATATTTTCTCAAAAATCATTGTATCCGGTTTGATGGGTCTTTTGCCGCGGCTGATTTCTCCTGAACAAGGGGCATTCATTCCAGGGTGCAGTATTTTTGAAAATATATCTCTTGCACAAGAGATGGTGCACGACTTGAAAAAGAAGACCCAGGGAGGGAATGTCATGGTCAAAATTGACATGGCGAAAGCTTATGATCGGGTGAATTGGAATTTTTTATTCCAAGTGCTTGTGGGTTTTGGATTTTCCCAAGATTTTTGTCAACTAGTTCACAAGTGTGTTACTTCCCCATGATATTCGGTGATGATGAATGACTCTTATAAAGATTTTTTTTTAAGTCAAATAGAGGGCTTCGACAGGGTGATCCCCTATCTCCTTATTTGTTTATTTTGATGCAAGAGGTATTATCTTGTCTCCTTTAGGGCAATTTGAGAACGACTGCATTGGAAGGTTTTATCATCCGAGGGGAACTCCGCTGATTTCACACCTACTATACGCGGATGATGTCCTAGTTTTTTTAAATGGGGCGAAGTGATAGATGCAAAGATTAATGAAGACGTTTGATGTGTATGAAAAGTGGCTTAGGCAACGGATTATCAATGCCAAATCCGCCCTCTTCATCGCCCTATATGTTAGTGTAGCAAGACGTTGTGGGCTAGTAAGGATCACTGGTTTTAGGGAGGGCCATTTTCCTGTGACTTACTTGGGGGCTCCGTTGGTGGATGGGAGGTTGAAGACATATCACTTGGATACTCTGGTGGCCAAAGTGAGAACCAAAGTAGCTGGTTGGAAGGCCAGATTATTATCACAAGGGGGTTGCCTGATTTTGTTAAAGCATGTTCTCACTAGCATGGCCTCTCATCTTCTTGCTGCCATGGATGTACCAAAAGTGCTGCTTTCGAAGCTAAATACTATACTATCAACTTTTTTTTCTGGAGAGAATATGGAGGAAAAGCTAAGACTAAATGGTGTGCTTGGTCTCGGATCAGCAAGCCAACTAAGGAAGGTGGTTTGGGTTTAAGGAATTTCTCGGAGATACAGCTTGCAATTCATATAAAGCTGGCATGGAGTCTCTTGTCTATGGACTCTTTGTGGGCTCGTTTTGTGCTGCAAAAATATGGAAAGGGCATGCATTTATCATTGGTGGTTTCTACAAGCGCAAGTACTAGATTATGGAGATTGGTCGTCTCTGTTATTCCAGAGATATGTGAGTACTCAAAAGTGATGGTGATGGAAGGTTAGGCGTTGTTCTAGTTCAATAGATGGGTCACGAATAGATCGTTGTGTGAGCTGGTTCCTACCATTGAACAACCACATTTGAAGATCAGTGAAGTTTGGCTTGGTAGTCAATAGGACTTCGGGTTACTTACTCATTTGGTGGGTGAAGAATTGGTTGATGAGGTTGGGAGGAAAGTATGTGCTGGTAGAATGGGTGAGGATGTTTTGATCTGGAGGCCAAATTCAAATGGCCAGTTTACCTCAGCTAGTGCATGGGAGCTAATACGTGTTAAGGGATAGTAGTACCCTTGGATGGATTGGAATTGGAACCCACACCTGCCTGGGAAGTTCTTGGTTTGCATGTGGAGGGCGAGGTTTAATTGCCTTTCAGTTGATGAGCGTATTTGGAACCGTGGGGTTCAATTGGTCTCGAAATGTGACTGTTGTAGGGTGCCACATATGGAATCCTTGGAACATGTGTTGGCAACTGGTGAGGTGGCTCAACAGGTGTGGAGGATGGTTGCGGTAGCCTTGGGTGTCTCGTGTTTGCAGACAAGGACTTGGTGTAACAAAGTGACAGCTTGGTTCTCGTGCCCAAAGAAGTCTATGAAGAACGGTATATTTATTGGTTTGTTTCCAAGCATTTTAACTTAGTGCCTCTGGAGAAGATGGTGCAGAGCAAGGATGGAAGGGTTCTAAGAGAATGTGGTGGGAGTGTGGAGATCTATTCGAACCTGGCTGGGAGCTATAGTGAATAAGTTGGATGATAGCAATGCACTTGATTCGGTTGATGATCTGCTCTTACTAGAATTGGCTATCCATTTTGTCGTCGTCTTGGTCAGCATGCTCTGCTCATCACTTGGCAAAAGCCACCTGCTGGGTGGTGGAAACTCAGTTGTAGGGGAAACCCAGGTACATGTAGTAGTGGTGGAGTGGTGCGTGATCATTGAGGAGTGCTTATTGGCGCATTTTTAGAACATTTGGTGTCGGAACCAACACTGAGGTAGAGATGCGTGCTCTCTTGCACGGTGTAAAACTTTGCAAGCAATTGGGTGGTTGTCGAATTATGGGACTATTGGGAGGAGCTATTTCACGATCTTGAAGGTTTATCATATCAAGTAGTTCATCAATTTAGAGAAGGTAATCAAGTAGCGGACTTCCTTGCGAAAAGAGGTGGAGCAGGCCAAGTGGGCACTTATGGCGTGGATGATTCTTTGCCTAGGCTTTTGCGGGGTATCGTTAGATTGGATAAAGTGGGGTTGCGTACAATTCGAGGTCAATAGTCTTATATTAGGCTTTGCGGTGTTTTTTTTTTCTTCCGTTGTTCTTCTGTGTTATTATCAGTTGGTTTATTCGGTGTTTGTCTAGAATAATGTATAGGTGGTTTTATTTTGATCTAATACTTGGGATGGCTCTATTGTAAATCCAACGTGTCCTGCTTGTTACCATAGTTTTCCTCGCCATGAGTGTGGGCTATTAATAATATTGGGAGGGGATCACTCATGGACATATAAACTCGTCTCTTCATAAAAAAATAAAAAGATAAAAAAGAATTCTCAACTGAACTCTCCTTTTCCTTTCTTAAATTGTAAGTCATAACTTTGTTAGAACCTATGGATGAATGCACTTTGCAGGGAATTAAAGAATCTTGATCATGCTAGAGGATCGAGGAGGAACTTGTAAGCAGCATACTCAGCACTGGATTCCATATTGAGGATTTTATGGACCAGACCATGATCAAATAATTTATAGCAGATCGAGTTGTTCTTTCGAACGTCATTTTGGTCAATAGCATGCATGCCAGCCATGTAGTCAAATCGGTACATATATATATATATAAAGTCTTTCCCTCTTCTTTGATTGAAGATCCATGGCCCATGGCTATTTTGTGCCTCTAGAAGCACAAGGTTTTCATGAACGCTAGCCGAGTCCACTTGAATATTGTTGAGAACTTGATGAATTCTTGATGAAGAACTTGGTATAGGAAAAGAGAAATGAAGCAAAGAATAGAAATGAAACTTGTGCTTTTGAATGATTTGAATTGAAATACGTGTTTGTACAACTGTATTTATACTAATACATCTACTTAATAACTGAGTTGACAGAAATAACATAAACAATTTCTTCTTCTCTTCTTTGACTTTTTCATCCTTCGACTTTAATTCCATACTCTCAATATGTGAAGCTATACTCTAACAACCCCCTCAAGATGAACATGTATGTGAAGAATGTTCATCTTGCGAAGGATGTTATGAAAAAGCAATGAGCCAAGAGGCTTTGTGAAGATGTCTGCTAATTGCAATCTTGAAGGAATGTAGAAAAGCTTAATGATATTCTGTTGCAGCTTCTCTCTAACGAGGTGACAATCAATTTGTATATGCTTTGTTCTCTCATGTTGGACTGGATTGGTGGCAATAGATAAAGCTGACTTGCTATCAGTATAGAGTAATGTTGGGTGAAGTTTAGATCTTGTAAAGCATAAAATAGCCATTGAATTTCACATGTAGTTACTGCAAGTGCTCGGTATTTTGCTTTTGCAAAAGATCTACTAATGGTGGCTTGCTTTTTAGATTTCCATGAGATTAATGAATTTTTCAAAAAAATTACAAAATCTGTAACACTTCTTTGAGTGTCAATACACCCTACCTAATCACTGTCTGAGAAGGCTTTGAGTTCCAATTATGATGAGGAGGAAACAAATAGTCCTTGTCCTAGTGTAGCTTTCAAGTATTTGAGGACCCTAACTGCTGCTTGATAGTGAGTAACAACAGGTTTGGCAAGGAACTGACTAAGAACTTGAACAGAATAAGCAAGATCAAGTCTTGTTATTGTTAAGTTTAACAATCTTCCAACAAGTCTTCTATAAGCTGATGGATCCTCATAAAGATTAGAGTATGTTGCAATGAGCTTGAGTTTAGACTCCTTTGGAAAAGCTACAAGCTTGGAACTAGTAATACCAGTATCCTGAAGTATGTCTAAGGCATACTTCCTTTGGTAGAGAGGAATGCCATTTTTAGATCTTTCCACTTCCAAACCAAGGAAGTATTTGAACTGTCCCAAGTCTTTAACAGTGAACTTGTTACGCAAAAAAGTTTTGAGCAATTGAATTTCCAGGAAACTATCACTAGCTAGTATAACATCATCTACATAGACTAGCAATGCTATGAAAGAAGTTGGAGATTTCTTAATGAACAAGGAACAATTAGAATTGCCTTGAGTAAAACCATAATTTAGAAGAGCAGTAGACAGTTTAGCAAACCACTGTCAAGAAGCCTGCTTTAAACCATAAATACTTTTGAGAAGTCTACAAACTTTGTTAGCTTCTTTAGGAACCAATCCAGGAGGTAATTCCATATAAACCTCTTAATGCATTTCACCATGTAAAAAAATATTTTTTACATCTAGTTGGTGAATGTGCATGCTTTTAATTGCAGCAACAGCAAGTAGCAATCTAATAGATGTAATCTTAGCTACTGGAGAAAAAGTATAAAAAAAATCCAAGCCTTTTTGCTAAGTGTAACCTTTTGCCACCAATCTTGTTTTGTGCCTTTCTATAGTCCCATCAACCTTGTATTTAATTTGAAATACCCATTTTCAACCTATGGTCTGTTTATTTTTAAGAAGTGTAACAAGTTTCTAGATTTTATTTAACTCTAAAGCATCAAGTTCATTTTTCATAGCAACTTGCCATTCAAGTAGTTTAGCAGCTTGTTTATAGGTGGGTTCTTGAGAAGTTGAAATGGAGGCTACAAAGGCTTTATGTGACATTAATAATTTGTTAGCAGAAAGGAAAGAAGAGATAGGATAGAGATTACTTGTATTAGAAGAGCAACCAGTAGAAGTAGATGTATGGTTTGCATTTGAAAATGAAGAAACATTACCACAATAATAATCCTGCAAAAAGATGGGTGCTTGTTTAATTCTTGAAGACTTTCTGATGGGTTGTGTATGTGAAGCTGTTTGATGAGAATTATGATCAATATTGGGAAGATACTGGTCATTAGATGAAGCTGGTTTATTATGTGAAGTTGGTTCAGTAGATAAAGTTGGTCCAGTAGATAAATTGGACAAAAGGGATGATGAATTCTGATTAGCAATAATAGGAGAATTGATATGAGTTGAATCATAGTAAGATTTTGAATGAGGAAACAAGAATGAATGTATTTTAGAGTTGGTTGGGAGAATTTTAAAGGGGAAAATTATCTCATGAAACACTACATTCCTGGATATGAATCTTTTGTTTGTGTTAAGATCCATCAATTTGTAGCCTTTAACATCATAATGATATCCTAAAAATATACATTTTGTAGCTCTTGGATCAAATTTTTGTTTGTGAGTTGTAAGTGTGGATGCAAAGCAAAGAGAACCAAAATTTTTTAGAAGAGAAAGATTAGGTGTTTTATGAAAAAGCATTTCAAATGGTGTTTTATTTTTAAGAAGAGGAGTTGGAATTCAATTTATGATATGTGCTGCAGCCAACACATAGTCACTCAAGAAAATTTGAGGTATGTTTGCTTGAATCATTGAAGCTCTAGCTGTGTTTATTAAGTGTTGATTTTTTTTTTAACAACTCCATTTTGCTATGGAGTTTTTACACAACTTCTTTGATGTTAAATACCATTTTCATTATAAAATTTGGTGAGAAAGAATTCTGGTCCATTGTCTGACCTTATAATTTTGATAGAAACATTGAATTGTGTTACTACCATTTGACAAAAGTTTGAGTAAAGAGGAGGCTTCAGACTTTGCCTTAAGCATGTAAACCCAAGTGCATCGTGTGAAATCATCAACTTAAGAAAACTTTAAAACCAGAATAGGAAATAGTAGCAAATAGACCCCGTATATCACAATGAATCAAATCAAACATTTTATTTGAAGTACTTTGAGATACAGGAAAAGATAGCTTTTTTTGCTTTGCTAAAGGACAGATTTCACAAACATTGTACAATCAAGAGTTATGGATGATTCTATTTGTCTAAGTGAAGATAATCTCAAACTAGAAACATGACCTAGTCTAAGGTGCCATAGATCTAATTGTTTATGAGTAATGGCTGAAACAAAAGGTGAAGAGTTAAACTGAGATTGATAGCAGGAATAAGCTTTTGAAGAAGCTTGAGATAGATGGTAAAGTCCTTGTTTCTCAAATGCAATCTCAATCATCCTTTCACTGATTGGTCCTGTAAAAGGCAATAAGATCCAAAAAATGATAGAGAGATTAGATTCTTTGGTTAGCTTTGAAACAGATAATAGGTTGAATGAAAAACTTGGGACACACAAAACATTATGCAAAAGTAATGTGTTAGACAGACACAGAGTACCAATATGTGTGGCTGGAACAATATGGCCATTAGGAAGATTAATAAAAGTGGTAATTGATTTAGGAGCAGAAGAATATAGAAGAGGTAAACAAATCATATGATATGTTGCACCAATGTCCATAATCCAAGAAGAATCAGTGTTTAGAGTAGAAGAAACAGAATTAAAAGAGGTAAAAGATTTAACAGAAAATTGGGAAGTAGTGACAAGGTTCACAGCTGCTGGTGAGGCTATATTCTGAGTAGATGAAGTTGAATTTTCAAGTGCTAGAAGTTTATTAAATTCTTCAGAATTTAAAGAAAACCTTTGATTCTCATTACTGTTTTGAATGTAGACCTTTCCAGTTGAAATGACAACATGTGCAGATGGAAGATTTCATTTTCCTTTGGGTCCAGTCCATCCAAGAGGATAACAGTGAAGTTGAAAACACTTATCAACTGTATGCCCATTATATCCGCAGTTAGTACAATGCAATAAAGACTTCTTTGACTTGTCTTTGGAAAACTTGGATTGTGTAAGTGGCTGATTTAATTGCTTGGCTAACAAAGCATGTGTTTCATTACATGTAGAGTTAGTAAGCTGTCTTTGACTCTCTTCTTGAAGCAGTAATGAGAAGACTTTTAGCCATGCTAGGCAATGGAACAACAAGGAGTAACTGACTCCTAACCAAGGCATATGAATCATTTAACTCAACAAGAAATTTCAACACATGATCAGACTGTTGTCGAAGTACCAAGAAATTGAAAAGATCACATGTGCATGATGCCATCTTTCCACAGGTGCATGTTGGGAATGACCTATAGCTGACATATTCATCCCAAAGGGTTTTAAAAGTACTAAAATACTCAGTAACGGATAAGGAACCCTGATTTATGTAGCTTCGAGATTTTTCAAGATGAAAAACTCTTGGTCCGTCACTTATTAGATATCTGGTTTTTAGTTCATTCCACAGATCAACAGCAAATGCAACATAGAGCAAACTTTTCCTTATTTATTTAGAAATGGAATTCATTAACGAAGAGAGTACTAGATTGTTGGCACTTAGCCAAGCTGTATGCTGAACAAGTTGATCAGTAGAGGGAGCTGTGATGGAACCATCAATGAAGGCAACTTTGTTCTTGACAGTCAAGGCTATGGTGATTGATCGACTCCAAGCAACATAGTTGTCTCCAATGAAAATTTCTGAGACTAAGAGGGCACCATGGTTATCACTTGGATGCGGAAAAAATGGACTAGAAGAATCATCTAAAGGATTTATAGTGATAGGGGTAGAGTTTAAAAAACTCATTGCAAGAATTTAGAGAAAGAATGCAAGAATAAAATTCAATACAAAATCGAAAGAATTTTGTAATGCAAAGATCAAGAGCAGGAAAGGGAAGATATGAATTTGCGGAACCAAGACTAATTCTCAATCTGATACCATGTTGAGAACTTGATGAATTCTTGATTAAGAACTCGATATAGGAAAAGAGAAATGAAGTAGAGGAGAGAAATGAAACTTCATGTGCTATTGAATGATCTGAATTGAATGAATTAATACGTGTTTGTACAACTATATTTATACTAATACATCTACTTCATAACTAAATTAACAGAAATAATAGAAACTATTTCTTCTTCTCTTCTTTGACTTTTTCTTCCTTTGACTTTAATTTCATACTCTATATGTGAAGCTATACTCCAACAAATATCATAGCTTCCTATTGAGGATGGAGCTAGCTAGCTGGTTATAAGCTCAAAAGCAAGATCAAGATCATGCCGGCCATCTGATGTATATAAGATTAGAACCAAATATATGTCTTAATTAATATCCATTAATTAATGCTTCAAAGGTAATTATTAGGACCTTCATCATGAAGAATGAATATATATAAATATATCTTATTCTGAAAATTACTTTTTTTCAATATATCGTAAGTACTATTTCATTACTTCTTGCTCTTGTTGACCAAATGATCATCAGGCCCTCGATCGGTATACTATTTTCTTTTCAGTTTTTGAAACTAATCCATCCCTTGCTCTTCTCATTCCTCATGCATTTCATTATTATTCCTGTCCACGCCTGAGCTTTATCTATCATTAGCTAGGTTTCTATCTATCTATTACGAATATAATTTCTTAAATGTTTCCTTAATTTGCTCTTATATATATAATATTAAAATGACTATTATTGCATATAATAAAAGATATATCCTTTTATTTTCAATTTTTAAGAGAACTTTCGATCGATTTCCATTTCCCAAATTAAGACCATATATATGTGTTCTACTATAAACGTATCTACAACATAAAAATCTGAGATCTTTTTCTCTTTTCTTTTCTAAGTATAATGGATTTAGGGTTTTTTTTTTCACGGGTGTGCGACTGGTAATATATATAAAATTTGTTGTGATGGAGTGAGAGTACTGTGTCTAAAATGATCAGCTATTTAACGAGAACGACAATATTATATATATATATATTTTGGATAAGCAATATTTTTATTGTAACTGATCTCAATGTGATATTACTTGTGGTAATTAGATTACTTGTTCATAGAATAGTATTCTGATCTGTACGAGAGTAGTACTCTTGATCCATCTGTTAATGCATTTGTCTTTTTTATGAATTCAGTTTTATTTGCAAGTCTCCAGATTTGTCTCGTGTCACGGTGCATCGACAAGAGAATTGAGAAATGAAGCAAATATCACTTTGTATTTCTTTCAATGTGAACAACAAGTAGAGATTACAAGCTATATTTAAACAGAGAGACTATGACAGAAGGACATTATACATAGAGGAAAGGGGTAGAGTATTGGGGACTATAATATTTGATTGAAGATGCTGAGATATAAAAGGACACTTTGACTATTTTTCCTTGATTTCAGACAGAGATCTTCATGCTGTGGTTGAGTCATATTAGTCCTTGAGCTGTACTCAAATCTGACTTGCCATCCGAAATTGTCTCCATAGATTTGTTCTGATCATGAGGATGTTTATCACTCAACGGCATGGTAGTTTCCTTATTTCTCCAAGAGGCATCGTCAACGTGCTCTGTTTGTGGGAGTTGAGCTGGCTGATGTGCCTTAATATCCTCCCGCAAACTTGGTCGGGGCTGGAAGCAAAGTTTGATTCGAAATTGAGCAAGGGAGGCTTTAGACATAGGTTTGGTAAAGAGGTCTGCACTTGATGTGTAGTTCAAATATGTCGTGTAACAAGAGGCCGAGTGCAACCCTCTCACACACAAAGTGATAATTTAACTCGATGTGTTTGCTGCGGCCATGGAAGTATCGGTTGATTGTCGTATGAAGTGCACTGATGTTGTCGTAGAACAGCACTGGAGGATGAGTTTGAGGAACGCCAAAGTCCTTGAGAATGAATGTTAGCCATGTAATTTCTGAAGTAGTATGAGCCATGGCTCTATATTCAGCCTCTGTGCTGGAGCGAGAGACAGCGTTTTGCTTCTTTGCACACTAGGAAATGGAATTGTGGCCAAGAAAGGTGACATATCTAGTCGTTGAGCGGCGAGTAGTAGAACATCCTGCCCAATCGGAATAAGAAAACGCACAAAGATCAAGTGTAGTGTGAGAAGTTAAATCAAGACCAAGGTGAATAGTGCCTTTGATATATCGCAAGATCCGTCGAACCATTTTAAGAAATAGTGGGTGCATGCATGAATTGAGAGACAAAATTAACACATATGAAATGTTGGGTCGAGTGAGTGTTAGATATTGTAGAGCCCCAATGATCTCTCAATAGAAGCTGGGATCATTAAGTAGGACATCACTGTCAAGCCCCTTAGTTTTTGCCTCCAGAGGCGTGCTCATGGGCTTGCAGTCCATCATCTGTGTTTTCTCAAGAATGGTGAGCACATAGTGAGCTTGTGAGAGATGTAACCCTGCAGATGTGTGTGCAAGCTGTATACCAAGAAAGTGATGGACAGGACCGAGGCCCTTCAAAGGAAACTTAGATTGTAAAAGTTGAATAAAATTATTAAGAAGCTGTAGGTTGGAACCTGTAAGAAGCATATCATCAACATATAATAAAAGAATTAAAGTGCCATGAGTAGAATGCATTATAAATAAAGATGGATTAGCTAGGCTGCAAAATAAACCATTTTTGAGAAGGAAAGCACTGAAACAGTCAAACCAGGCATGAGGTGCTTGTTTCAAGCAGTAAAGTGCTCGTTAAAGCTTGCACACCTGATTAGGAAACATTGGATCAGCCATGCCTGGTGGTTCTGCCATATAGATATCTTTAGAGAGAAAGCCATGGAGGAATGCATTTTTAACGTCTAATTGTCGAATATCCCAATGTCGAACTAAGGCAAAACTAAGAACAAGTCAAATTGTGCCAGGTTTGATTACAGGAGAGAATGTCTCAATGTAGTCGATGCCATCCAATTGACGAAAGCCCTTGGCAATGACACGAGCTTTGAGTAGATCAAGAGAGCCATCTGGATTGAGTTTTGGTTTGAGGACCCACTTCAAGCCAATAACATGCATGGTGGGGTCGCGGGGAACAAGCTGCCAAGTGTTGTTATGATGAAGAGCATCCATTTCCTCTTGCATTGCTACCCTCGAACCATCATGACTGAGAGTAGCTTTAACTGAATGAGGTATCCTTGGAATATCATGACTGTCAACAATGAGAGCATGTTTCGGATTTGGTTTGTGAATTCCATGTTGAGAGCGAGTCATCATTTGCTAATTTTGAGGCTTAGGGAGGTCACGTAATTCAGGAGGCTCGAGTTGATCATGAGATGCCTTAGTTTGAGGATCAACGTGCTCTATTAGAGGTGAAATAGGTGCTGTGTCCGTGACCTAATCCTGAGAAAATAGAGGAGGGTTAGTCAATGTAAGATGAGACCTATCAGAAACTGCTGAAGTAAATGGAGAGAAGGAAATTGTGTGTTAGTCATCAAGTCCAAGGGGGCTGGTGTATTAGGATGAGGCAAATCAGATGGTGGAAGAGGTGAATCAGTAGAATCTATAGACAAAGTAGGAAGATTAGTTTGAGAAATAGGGAGAACAGTCCATGAGTAAAAAACACTCATCCATTGATCAGAAGAAATTGCATGACTACGGCCTTGAGGTTCCTTGAAAGGAAAACTAGTCTCATCAAACACCACATGCCGAGAAATAAACATTTTTTGTGTAGATGGATGGAAGCATTTGTATCCTTTGTGAGATCACTATATCCCAGAAAGACACATGGTACCGTCTTGGGTTCAAACTTGTGCTTCCTAGTGTCCCAAGTATATGGAAAACATTTAGATCTAAATACTCGTAAAAAGGAGTAGTTTGGATGCACACCATGCAATTTGAAATAAGGAGTATCTAAATTAATGGCAGTGGATGGTAAACGGTCAAGGAGAAAAACAACAGTTGTAAATGCTTCAACCCATAAGTATAAAGGAGCACCACTGTGAAATAACATTTCCATACCTAGTTCATGAATTGTCCTATGCCGACGTTCAACCATACCTGCTTGTTCAGGAGTGTGAGGGCAATAAATTTGGTGAATGATGCCCTATGATTGGAAGTGTGAGTTGAGTCTTGAATTAATGAATTCGCCTCCACCATCAGAGTGAAAGATTTTAATTTTTTTTGTCAAACTGTCTTGCTTCATATTGCTCAAAAGCCAAATAAGCATTAATAAATTCATATTTTGTTTTGAGAGGAATAAGCCAAGTATACCATGACAAGTCATCAACCAAACAAGCATAATAACGGTATTTTCCAGGAGACAAAACAGGTGATGGACTCCATAAATCACAGTGAATTTTATTAAAAATAGAAGCACTAGAATTGTTAGAACAAGAGAATGGCAATTTACTAAGTTTGCCTAATTGATAGCTATCGCAAATGGATTGCAACTTATTGGATCCTAGAACATGAATTAATCCTTTGTTTTGAAGCAACTTTAGAATGGATGCTTGAGGATGTCCTAATCTCGGATGCCATACTTCTGCAATACTAGATTTGAACCTATGTTCAAAATGTAATTCATGGGGGCTGGAAAGAACATATAAATCACCCTTGCGCCATCCTGTCAACACCTTGTGACCTGTCTCTCGCTCCTTAACACATAAATCAGTATTAGAAAATTCACAATTCAAGGGATAGTAATCAGTGAGTTGACTTACAGACAATAAATTTCATTTTAGATGAGGAACATGCAAGACATTATTAAGGGGTAGGACTTGAGTTCCATTGTTAAGAGTAGCATCACCAATAGATTTAATTGCTAATGATGTACCATCTCCAATCAAAACAGAGTCAATGCCAAGATAGGGATGTATATTTTTTAACATACCAACGTTACCTGTCATGTGATTTGAGGCCCCTATGTCTAATGTCCATTCAGTATCAAATACAGTGTTGTCAAGGGTGAGAGTGACCAGAGCCAGTGGGACTTCCATCTTGCTTGAGAGATTGTTTTGACAAATGCCAACATATCTTTGCAATGTGACCCATGACACTGCAAATTTGACAAGACTCATTGTGATTTATTTTACATTCAGCTGGTGTCATTCGTCGTTTTCCTGGAGGAGGTGGTCGCTGAGACATAGAGCCTTGTTTGTTGTTGTCATGAGCCGTCTGTTTGTGGGAGTTGACATGTCCCTTGTTGTTGAAATTTTGATTGTGTGCTTGGAACCCACAACCATTTGAGTTGAATTGATTTTTTGAACCTCGATGGGTGGAATTATTTTGTTGGGGACGCTGCTTTTGACCATAAAAAACCAACTAATGAGTGGTTGTATTAGTAGTGAACCAATTTTGACGTTGTTCATAACCTTGCAGCAAGGACACCAATTTAGTGTATGTTGGATGTGGTGGCTTTAACATGGTTGTGGTGAAGGACTCATACTTTCGTCCTAAACTTGTGAGAAGAGAAAAAACTTTGATTTTTTCAGTTATAGGGCTTTCTATAGTTGCTAGATTGTCACAGATGCCCTTGAAATTATGAATATGTTCTGCAATGGTTGTGTTGTCATCTTTGCACAGGTAAGTCATTTGCTGATGAAGAGAGAATTCTCTCTTCTGAGAGTCTTATACATATGCTTCTTTGAGAGCATCCCAGACATATTGGGTTGTGTTTAGGCCAATAATAAGGCCAAGTTTTTCTTCTGCTAGTGTGCCAATAAGCCATCCGCAAAGAAGCTGATCAGATTTTGGCCATGCGATGATTGCATCTGTGGACTGATCTGTAGAGTTGTATGTGGCTGATGTGGAGGACATGGTTGGTTTGGGTGTTTCTCCTGTGAGGTGACCAACCATTTCTTTGCTTTTAGCAAGAGCTAGAGCTTGTTCACACTATAGAGGGTAATTGTCTTGTTTTAATTTGAGAGTGATGAAATTGCTGACATTATGTGAAAGAGAGGCCGTTGAGAGTGGAAAAAAAAAAAAAACTTGTTGCTCACACTGGCTGTGATACCATGAAGAGAATTGAGAAATGAAGCAAATATCACTTTGTTTCAACGTGAACAACAATCAGAGATTACAAGCTGTATTTAAACAGAGAGACTATGACAGAAGGACATTATACAGAGAGGAAAGGGGGAGAGTATAGGGGGCTATAATATTTGATTGAAGATGTTGAGATATAAAAGGACATTTTGACTATTTTTCCTTGATTTCAGATAGAGATCTTCATGCTATGATTGAGTCATATTTGTCCTTGAGCTGTACTCAAATCTAACTAGCCATTTGAAATTGTCTCCATAGATTTGTGCTGATCGTAAGGATGTTTATCACTCAATGACATGGTAGTTTCCTTATTTGTCCAAGAGGCATCCTCAATGTGCTCTGTTTGGGTGAGTTGAGCTGGCTGGTGTGAGTTTATACATTGGAATGGTTGATGATATTAAAGCTTGAGCAAAAGTTCATGAAGTACTTCAATCTCATCATGACAAATACGTGACTTGGCCTAAACTACTTTTTCTTTTCTTCTTTTCTTTTTTAGTAGTTGCATAATTCAACTATGCATTATTTAAAACTCTACTAGCATAATATATAACATGCAACTTTTTGTCTTTTCTCTGGCTAAGAACAAAACCCAAAGCGAAATCACTAGCATCACACATTACGTCAAAAGGTAAACTCCAATCTAGGGCTGCCATAATTGGTGCTAACACCAACTCTTGCTTCAACCTGTTAAAAATATTCAAACAGTTATTATCAAAATCAAACACAACATCCTTATTCAATAGATTAAAAAGAGGTTTAGAAATTTTAGAAAAATCCTTAATAAAATGGCGGTAAAATCATGTGTGACCAATGAAACTTCTAACTCCCTTAAAATTGATAGGTGATGACAATTTTTCAATAATTTTTTATTTTAGCTCGGTCTGCCTCAATACCTCTGGCTAAACTTTTGTGGCCTAAAACAATACATTCTTGTACCATAAAATGACATTTCTCCCAATTCAAGACTAAATTGGTTTCCTCACAACGCTGTAAAACTCAATATAAGTTATCTAAACAACTATCAAAAGAAGATCCAAAAACAGAAAAATAATCCATGAAAACCTTCATGATCTTTTCAAAAAAATCAGAGAAAATAACCATCATGCAATGTTGGTATGTAGCAGGTGCATTACACAAACCAAAAGGCATCCTAAGGAATGTAAAAGTACCATAAGGACAAGTGAATTTGGTCTTTTCTTGATCTTCGGGAATATAAGAATCTGGTTATACCCTGGATAACCATCTAAAAACAAGTAATATGCATACCAACAAGTCTCTCAAGCACCTGTTCAAGAAAAGTTAAAGGAAAATGATCCTTATGGGTAACACTATTAAGTTTCTTATAATCTATGCAGAATCTCTACCCAGTTATTGTCCTAGTGGAAATCAATTCATTATTTTCATTATGCACCACAGTTATCCCACCCTTTTTAGGTACTACCTGCATTGGACTAATCCATGAACAATCAGATATAGGATAAATAATCCCTACATCTAACCATTTAAGAACTTCAGCCCTAACAACTTCTTTCATGTTAGGATTTAACCATCTCTGATTTTCAACAATAGGTTTATGGTTATCCTCCATTAAAATTCTATGCATACATAATGAAGGGCTAATACCTCTAAGGTCTGATATAGTCCATCCTATGACTTTTTTTTTCAATCTCAAAATACGCATCAATTTTTCAAGTTGATCATTAGACAAAGAAGCATTCATAATCACTGACAAAGTATTATTCTCACCTAAAAAAGCATACCTGAGCTGTGAAGGTAATGACTTCAACTCCAGAACTGGTGCTTGCACATTAAAAGGGGGAGGGAGTGGCTTACCTTTGCCTAGATCCTCAAAATGAATACCTCTATGCTTTGACTTAGGACATATAGCCTCTAATGCACACACCACTTTTGCAACCTCCAAATTATCATCTTTACTTGTCCCTGCACTCACTAAACAAGTCTCGAGAGGTTCTTTAGTATTTTCAGCCCTAAAAACCTCTCTGGTAAACTCATCTACAACATCAACTCGAAAAACATGATCAATAAAAGAAGGATATTTAGCAGCTTCAAATAAATTAAACTCTACCTCTTCTTCACTAACCTTCAAAGTCAGCCTACCATTCTTAACATCTATGACAGCTTCAGCTATGGCTAGAAAAGGCCAGCCTAAAATGATAGGGATCTTGGTGTCTTCTTCCATTTCCAACACAATAAAATCAATTGGAATGATAAAATTATTTACCTTGATCAGTACATTCTCAAGAACACCCAAAAGATATTTCACCGATCAGTTAGCTAGCTGCAAAGAGATGGTAATAAGCTTCAACTCCTTTAATCCAAACTTCCTAGACATAGATAAATGCATTAGTGAAACACCAGTACCTAAATCACACAAAGCTTTAGAAAAATTAACATTACCTATAGTACAAGGGATAGAAAAACTCCTTGGATCTCTTAGCTTTATTCCTGATAATGGCATTGCATTCCCCCGTCAATGCAATGGTCTCAAAATCCTCCAATTTCCTCTTCTTGGACATGATCTCCTTTAGGAACTTTGTATAGGCAGGAATTTGTGCTAAGACATCTGCAAAAGGAATATTAATGTGAAGCTGCCTAAACACTTTCAAAAATTTCTCAAACTGATGATAAATTTTATTTTGCTTAAGCCTTTGAGGAAAAGGAATGGGAGGAACATAAGGTTTGATTGGTGGTAGTGGGGATGTTGTCTTGGCTAGGTCCTCAACTTCTTCACCGACCTTCTTGCTCACGTCTTTATGGTCTACTTCATCACCAACTATAGTCTCACCACTTACCTAACCAAGTTGTTTACCACTTCTCAAGGTGACTGTCTTGCAATGATCCTTTGAATTGACCTCTGTCTTACTAGGCAAATTGCCTTGTCCACGAGAATTGATGGAATTGGCTAACTGCCCCAATTGCATCTCCACATTTCCGTTGGAACTCGCCAACCGGTCAACCTTTGCTTCTAATCTCTCAAATCTCTCTAAACTGGCGTTGGCTAACTTCTCAATAGCTATCTCCCAAGGCTGCTTATTTTCTAGTTGGGATGGTCTTGGATGGAAACTAGAAGGATGGAAAGATCTAGAATTGCTACATTGGTTACCTTGATTGTTCCATGAAAAGTTGGGATGATTCCTCCAGCGTGGGTTGTATGTGTTGGAATAAGGGTTGTTCTGCTGCTGCTACCTGTTAAAATTAGACACAAATTTGGCTTGCTCTACCTGCATACAATCAACATTCATGTGAGCTCCTCCACAGCAATCACAACTCAATACAGGACTAGAAACAGAATTCACATTACCCATTTTATCGAACATTTTTATCAAAGAATCTACCTTGGCATTCAACATGTTTATGCCATCTACATTATACATACCTGAAACTTTCTTAGGCATACCTCTTTCATTAGACCAATGATAATTGTTAGAGGCCATTGCTTCTAACAACTCATATGCCTCTTCTGTTGACTTACAAATTAAATTATCTCCTGCAACTGCGTCTATGGTAAGCCTAACCGAATGTGTTAATCCATTATAGAAAGTCTGTACAATTAGCCAATCAGGAAGACCATGATGTGGACACTTCCTCTGCAATTCTTTAAACCTCTCCCATACTTCATATAAAAATTCAACATCACATTGAACAAAACTGGTAATATCATTTCTAAGTGTGACAGTCTTTCCTAGGGGAATACTTACTCAGAAAAGCTTGTGACAAGGCATTCCAAGTGGTGAAAGAGTTAGGCGCTTTGGAATTCAACCAGGCCTTAGCTTTATCTTTTATAGAAAATGGAAAAAGTCGAAGTCGAATGGCATCATCACTAACTCCATTCATCTTAATTGTATCACAAATCTCCAAGAAATTGGCAAGGTGTGCATGTGGATCCTCAACAGGTCCTCCACCAAACTGCTCTCGCTGCATCATCTAGATGTGACCAGGCTCAATCTCAAAGTTATTGGCATTGACTGTAGGTCTCACAATGTTGGGTTGCACACCATTGACATTCGGCACGGCATAGTCACGCAACACCCTCTGATTATGGTTATCTGCAATGGCTACTGCTTGTTTTTGCTCTAGCTCCAATATTTGTTAGTGCACGTAGGGTTCTCTCAATTTCTGGATAAAAAAAACTCAATTAGCTCACAGCTACATGGCATACACTAAATATAGAAAACGTAAATTGACAAACAGAAACACAAAACAACCAAAAAATCCTAGAAAATGATGGAATTTGGCCTCGAGAGGGTGGAGCAAGTCTAAATGAATAACAAAATAGATCAGTACAGTCTAAATTAATATAGAAAATTATTTGTAGTAATATAGAAAATTATGTGATATCCTCTTTCAAGGTATAACACCTATACCTATATTAATCTTATGTCTACTGTCGCGATAACATAAATAAATATAAATTCATTATGCTTTGTGAAATTCTTGAATGTATGCCACAAAGGTGTGTATTTATATCTAAACTACACTGCAAATGTTTGATGTATTCACGAACTAATATTGGACTTCAACTTTCATTTCATTCAACTTCTTACGCAATTCATGGATAGTAGATTGCAAGAATGAAAATCAAAATCATCCAATTGCAATTAACAAAGGGTATTCAATACAACCATACTCAAATCATATCCAAAATTCAATGACTACATCCTAGCCCTAGAATAAGAAAACTAACAAATCATTACTAATAAAATAATCCAATTATTTCTCAAACATAAAATCGAATTCAACATCCTTAATAACAAATTGTGCAACTAAAAATTAGAGAAAGAGAAACACAAAAAACTTTGTAATTACAGAAATCGTGAGCTTCATTCTTCCTTTCAGAATTATGACTCTTCCTTCAATCCTCCTCCCTTAAGTACATGCCAATGATATGCTTATATAGGGTAGAAAAGAAACCCTAATGTTTTCATAATTCCCCCTAAAACAATTGTCTAGCTTTGAGGGCATGTCGCGTATGTACTTAAGGAGTCCAAATTTAGAAATACTTCTTAGAAACAAAGTACTGGCCATTTAAGATATCTTTCCAACCCATCAAGAATCGCATCAATCAGATTTGTGAGTAGGAAGTTATAGTCAAAACAGTAAAGCATGTCCAGGCGATCTCCTAGCACATTTCGGATTTGGATTTCTTGTGAAATCCTTCTATGATTTTTTTTCTTGATCCAAACTTTTCTCAAACCCTCTAGAACTTTTTCTTTTTAGAACCCTCCTTCCATATCTACAGGACATTCAATCCATTCAAAATCGATTCTCTTTTCAAATTTTAAAACAAAAGATTTCTCTCATATCTACTACTGAAAATCCAGAATTCTTGCCTAACCAACTTCCAGCTGGATTTAGAGCATCAAAACGAAATATTTTAAAGTTAAGTCCTTCACAAAAGTTTTAGATATTATTCTTAGATTTCAAATGCACCTAGACTTGCTTTATTTTGACTTCTAGAACTCCAGATATAGGCTAAAAATTGAAACAGGTGCTGGGTTGCAGTAAACTTCTAGATAGATTCAGACTTCTCCGTTTCTGCTAAGTTTTGAACTTCAAAATGGTAGAAATGGATTTTGGGTTCTTCTTAAAAGTTTTATATGTCTTAGCTTTCCAAAAAGCCAAACAAAACTTAAAACTGAGGTCTATAGCTCCATTTAGAATCCAAAAACTAAACAGTGTTCTAGTTTGACTAGACCAGACCAACTAGGATTTGCTCTCTAGATCTAGCCTGATTTTTGCCTGTTCCCATCATCCCAATTCAACCTAATTCAATAATTAAATACCTGCAAAATACCAAGAATTTCCAAAAATTAAATAAATGTAGAAGACACATAAAATTCTAGACAACGAGTGAAGAAACATACAAAATACTCTGAATCAAAACTATTAGGACTAAGAAAATGTATGAAATAAATTTCCACATCATCTATGACTTTAATGTCCGAACAAGTTAGGGTTTGTTGATGGCTCTCTCCCCAAACCTACTGCTTCTGATGATCTGTTGCTTCTTCCATGGATTCAATGCAACAACATGGTAATTTCCTGGCTTCTTAATTCTCTTTTGAAGGAAATTTCTGCAAGTATGATTTACATTAATTCTACCTTTGAGATTTGGACTAATCTAAAGGAAAGGTTTTCTCAAAAGAATGGGCCATGTATTTTTCAATTGCAAAAATCCATTTCAATTTTGGTTCAATGCCAATTATCTATTAATGCCTATTTCAATCAATTGAAGGCTCCATGGGATGATATGGTTAATTACAAGCCAAGTCCAAATTGTTGTTGCGGTATACATGCTCTTCATGAATATATTCACCAAGAAAGAGTTCTTCATTTTTTGATGGGTTTGAATGACTCCTTCAGCTCTGTTAGGGCTCATATTATCTTAATGGAACCTTTACCACTTGGTTCTCACAGTAAAGGGGACTCTAAAGTTTGTAAGTTAAACAAATCCCTATATGGTTTGAAGCAAGCCTCCCGTCAATGGTTCTCCAAGCTTTCTACCACTTTACTCTCTTAGATTTATTCAATCTTGGGTAGACTATTCATTATTTATGCGGACTCAAGGTGCTTCTTTATTTGCAATTCTAGTCTATGTTGATGATATTCTCCTTGCTGAAAGTGATATTCATTCTATTGAGCAACATAAATTGAAAGATCTTAGACAACTTAAATACTTTCTTAGCTTGGAAGTAACCAAATCGACTAAAAGTATTTCCTTGTGTCAAAGAAAATATGCTTTGGAACTTCTTCAAGATGCTGGTTTTCTTGGTTCCAAACTAGCCTTGTTCCCTATGGAACAAAATTTGAAACTCTCACATGATGATGGTGATCTCTTAGAAGACCCAACATTGTTTAGAAGATTGGTGGGTTGATTTTAGTATCTCACAATTACACGGCCAAATATTACATATTTTGTCCATTAACTTAGCCACAACATAGATAAGCCACATCATCCACATTTGCAGGCTGCTTATTGAGTATTTCAATTTATTAAATGTATTCTGGCTCATGGTTTGTTTTTTCCTACTCATAACTCCTTATGCATCAAAGCCTTTACTGATTCTGATTGAGCTGCTTGTGTTGATATGAGTCGATCTCTTAGTGGCTATTGTGTTTTCCTTGGGTGAATCTTTAGTCTCTTGGAAGTGTAAAAAATAACAAATTGTTTCTCAATCTTCAGCAGAAGTGGAATATCGATCTATGGCTTCAACTACATGTGAAATAGTTTGGCTACTTGCTTTACTTTTAGATTTTCATATTTCACACACTCAAAGTGCTCAGTTGTTTTGTGATAATGAGGCTCCTCTACATATTACTGCTAATCCAGTTTTTCACGAGTGTACTAAGCATATTGAAATCAATTATTATTTTATTCGTGAAAAAAATTTAGGATGGCACTATTAAGGTTTTTCATGTTTCTTCACAACATCAACTTGCTGATGTCCTCACTAAAGCCGGCCTTGACAGTTAGCAATTTCATCATTTGGTTAGCAAGATGGATGTCCATTCTATTTACACTCCATCTTGGGGGAGTATTAAATGTAGTTTGTACTATTTTAATTTGTGTTGGCTAGATGTTTTCATATTTAGTTGGCTTGTAACTATTTAGTTTATTTTTTAGTTGAGCTGTAAATCACCAAAACGACTCTTTTTAAGATCAGCTTTTAAGTTTGATTTAAAGAAAAAAAAAAGAAGAGTCGAAATGGACTAAGGTTATAAGTATAGGAAATGATGCATTTTTTTTTTTTTTTTATCAGAGTGAATATTCCATTGTTTGTCTCATCACATAACATGAAAGAGGAATTATGGGTGGTGACAACAATATATAGCTAGCGTCTACAACTTGAAAGAAGAAAAAGTTCTAGTTATTGGCTAAGTTTGTATGGCCTCCACCAATTTGGGCCTCTCCGAATCCTTAGAATAGAATTGATTGGCACATAGTATATATGAAAAACCTCAATAGTCTTATTTCATGTTCTTTTTTTTTTTTTAATAATTAATTTGTTCCATTAATTTTGGTTGAAAATTGAAGCTAATGATAATTCAATATTGATCACTAATGACAATATTGCAGCAAAAAGCAAAGCACTTCCCGGATAGAAATCTCTTGTAGTCGTCTAGTTTATGGATTTACCATGATCTTTTTTAATAAGATCTAAAATGAAGAGTTGCGAATTGATAGAAAATTAAGATTTGGAGAGATAAGTGACTTCCAAGGACGGCTTTTTTGTCCATATCTTCTCCACATTCAATTCTCTCAAGGGGAACAAGACTTGCGATACTTATTGATCCAAACACAAACACTACAAGAGAATGCATTTTTTGTGAAGAAAAATTTCATCGCAAAAAAATGTCATTTTCATCCCAAAAGAAATGAAAAATTTTCGCCTCTATTTCATCCCTAAAGGTCCATCTCAAAAGATTTTTGGATACGAAATTTGAATTTCATCACAAAAAATACTTTTAGGAATGAAATTTGGCCAAAACGATCGAAAGTGTTCAAAAGAGATTTTTTTTTGGGACGACACGTTTTCATCCAAAAAAACCGTTCGAATGGAACGTGTACCGTTCAGACGGTTAGGTATCTGTTCAAGCTCTTTTAAAATTTTATTCAAACAATGCAAATTTATTTGATCATGTCCGAATGGAGTGAGTGTTTGGGCAGTTTATTTGTGTTCAAACACATATATTTATGTTTGAACAACAACAATCTGATCGAACATGATTGACAAACATTTGAATTGAAAACATCTGTTCGAACAGTGTATGGTACATTCGAATGATGAAAAATGTGTTTGAACAAATTATTATTTGTTTGAATGTTAAAAAATGAAGTCTGTTTAAACAGACAATTAATCTATGCGAACAGGATTGACGGTTCTCAGTTCATTCGAATGGATTTTGATTGGTCGTTCGAACAGAAGCTAAAATGTGTTCAAAGGGTAATAAATTGTAAATTACCGTTCAAACTGGATATTTTACGTTCGAACAGTACTCATGATACAGTAAGCTATAAATTCAAAATATGAAATTAATATTAAATATTGTAATTAAAACATCACAATTGTTCAAATGTTGGATCAAGTCGAAATAATAGAAAGACGACTAAAGAAAATAAGTTCTAGGATGGTGGTGCCTTAGAGTTTTGGGACATCATTAATTGCATTGTTCGAACATTTTTTGGAATTGAATCTATAGCTTTTTCTGCATGTTTTGTTCTAATCTCGCCTCTATATCAGCTGCCTGATCTAATTGAGTCTACAACTCTCTTTGTTTGGACCTCAAATGTTCGATCTTGAGCCTTACTTCCTCTAATTCCTGAGAGTTGTTATTCGATCTGACTTGAGAAGAGGATGATGTTGAGGAAGGCTTCACGCAACATCTTAAGCCCATCAAATATTCAGACCGTGGTCCAAGAACTTGAGAAAAAGATCTTAACATCGTTCACAGATGATTCATCAGAAGGAGCCGCAATAGTTTTCATAAGTGATATCAAATTGTACAATTAAAATAATTAGAGATAGTATAAATAAAAAAAATATTATTAGGCAATGCAAATAAAAAACTTAAACTTACATAATTTGCTTCTACTTCAGGACTGATCCAAACACCATCACAATTTGTATATAATTTAGTATACAATTAGGTCAAATTATAGTCAATAGGAATTTCTTGTTCCTACAAAATGAAAATCTATATTATTATAACTTTAATCACAAATTTTGATATGTTAATATTTAACAGGGACTAGTATAACGTTAACAATTTTTTGATAGTCGATGAAAAAATTGAGAACCAGCTTGATGGTGTGTTGTAAAATTTGCTCTATTTGCTTTGTTGACAATATTCCATTGCTACAAAGAAAGAAACAACATTATTACTAATATTTGTTTAATGCATGTATCATATACCATAAAGACAGATAGTAGAGAAATTACCTGATATGCAGGATCTTCAAACATATCACAAAGCTTCTCCCATTCGTTTGGTGACATGTCTTGGAATGGATTTTGACGTACCTATGTTGCACTACTGAACTTCTGATAATGTGCATGATATCTACCTTTGTATTTTCAGAATATATTGGACATAAGCTCATCAACTGTTAGTCAATTCCCTCGTTGGCCAAAATTAAATTCAAACTCATTCTTGAAAAAATTATAAACGATTAGTACAAATACAAACTAATTATAAATTAAGTAATGTGTTATACTTAATTGTTTTCTAAGTAACTTATTACTAGGCAACGATTTTTTATATAGTCTTTTACATCTTGGAAAACTTTAGCCTAGGATGATGTGGTCATCAGTGCATATGTGCGAGTAAGGGTACCAACATAAGTTGCAAGCCAAAGTGTCGAATCTCCAGAGCTACTGGTGTGATCATCATGAATATCAACATTAATTTTTCTCACTTTCCTTACTTTCTTTATGCAAACTCTAGTAGCACCTCAACTTCAACGATAGCTTACAACAGCTATACAGTAATTAAAGCACATAATATCATAAAAAATATTTTATTTTTAAAACACTATTACTTAAATCATTACATAAAATCAAGTTTCTATGTAACATACCTTCTTCTGGGTCTGTTGATGATGGTCCACTATTCATGGTAGGTGAACCAATTGGGGAGTCGGTAATGGATGGAGATGGCACACGAGTTGCTTTGTGTTTGGGAGGCATATCTGTTTTAAGCTGTAATAAATTATTATTTACAAAAATGTTATTATATTTATAACAACAATACTTACACATCCAATCACCTTCATCCTCACTAGATACTTCAGTTGACTCATGTTCTTCTAACAATCCGCTCTTAATTACTCTTGGTTCAACATCTTATCTACGCAATGGAATCATGTCATATTGGCTGAGATCAACAAATAAATTGATGTCTGATTCGTTTTCTTGATATACTTCTTCATTTATTGGACCATCAAATTCTTCATGTTGTTCATCTGCCTAATCATATACATTTTTTATGCAAACTTTTGTACTACTCTCCATGAGTTTCCGTACTCCGGATTATCTAAATAAAAAATTTGATTTACTTGGCAAGTGAGAACAAAATGATCGTCCTCATACCATATGCGAGATATATTGACACTCACAAAATATTCGTCATTACGCACTCCTGACCCATATGTCCCCCCACGTACTTTAACCCAATGATAAATTCGACAACTCCGTAGAAGTCACTGTTATCCTACTCATAACTTTCTTTGACTATAATCCCACAATTTTGAGTTTTTTTATATTTTTTTCTATTACTCGTGTGAAATCTGTATCTACACACCAAACATCATGAGTATTGAAAGGCCCCCTTGGATGGACCATCTACCAAACCATACAGTTGACTTGAGATTTCTTTTTAATTCTTACCATATTTCAATACAACCTACATTAATAACTTTTCTACCAATTATATTAGTGAGATAGGAAAAAAATCTATTTTAGTGGTAGGAAATTCGTAGATAGTAAGACATTTTTTAGTAATATCGTCTGTTCAAATAGTGAGGCGAACTCATTTTTGTGCTTCTATGCTACCTTAGTTACACCATCCAGGTAAAGTAATTGCATATGTTCGCTATGCATGTTTAAGTTAACAATTAGTTTGTATAAGTTATATTATATTCCATGAATTTTAATTTATTTTTATATGCACATATCACTAACCTCAAGTAATTGTCAATTTCTACCCAAGTATTCAATGCATACCATTAGGTTCTATCAAACTTTTGTCCACATAAGTCATAACCCCCTTATGCACCCATGGAACATACGGTTTGAGAAAATACGTAAAATGATGAATTAACTCCCAAATGTCTACTTTTATAATTTCGGTCTGGTCTCATGAATCTAGTATCAACCCTAGGGAAATACATAAAACAAAATGTATGTCAGTTATTATCAGTATATGATTTTGTAATCGAACCTTCCGGATGAGTCTTATTCTCCATGGATTGCTTAAATTTTCTCAAAAATTGTTCAATAGGATACACCAATCTATATTGGACCAAACCAACAACTAAAGCCTCACGAGGCAGGTGCTCAGCCAAATGAACCATTACATCAACGAATGAAGGTGTATACAAACTCTTAAATTTGTACAATATCACTGCAATGTCAGCTTCCATCTTTACTATTGCATCAAATTTCAACATTATATTGCAAATGTCCCTAAAAAATTGTCCTAATTTTGTTAGAGCTGTACGAATATATCGAGTAAGCTTTCCACACACATCAACTGGCAACAAACGCTGCAAAAATACATGATAATCGTGACTTTTAAAACCAATTATCTTCTAATCATGGGTTCACACACATCTTGACATGTTCGAAGCATAGCTATTAGGTAATTTGATTGTCATGAACCACTCACGAAATTTTTTTCTCTCATTGTTTGACAGTGTGTGCCAACCAAGGGGCATATAAGCTCACGACTCATTATATTGCCAATGTAACTCCCTTCTTATCCCCAACTCTTTAAATATTTATGAGTTAATTGTATCTTTTGTTTTCCCTTCTATTAACATCAGAGTACCCAATATATTCTCACATATATTTTTCTCAATGTGCATAACATCTAGATTATGGTGCAGTGTTAAGGTAGACCAGTATGGCAACTCAAAGAATATGTTTTTTTTTTTTTTTTTGTCTAATTCAACTCAATTGCTTGTCGTTTCCTCTTTTGAGCTTTTGCATCATTCTCAAATCTATTTTTTGAAACATCCATCAACTGTATGATAATATCTAGCCCATAAAACTCTAGGGATGATGACCTGCACTCAACCCTTCCGTCAAACATCACACTATTTGAACACCATCAATGATCATGTGGTAAATATCGATAATGTCCTATGAAACATAATTTTCTACCATTTGTCAATTATTGAGACTGAGTATCTTTATTACAGATAAGATAAACCATTTTCCCTTTTGTGCTCCACCCAGACAAGTTATCGTATGTTGGAAAATCATTATTATCCATAGCACTGCAACGTGCATCTTGAACGCCCACGAGGATGCCCTATCATATGTACTGACACTATGATCCTACAACTCTTTCAACTATGCAATCAGTGGCTAAAGATATACGTCTATTTCATTCCCTGTGACTTTGGCCCTAGTATAAATAGAGTCATCATAGAGTATGGATCCTTTATGTATTTCCAAAGTGACAAATTATAGGGTATTAATATGACTGGCCAAGTGCTATAAAAAGTGTTCATGTTGCCAAATGGATTAAAACCATCAATTGCTAACCCAAGTCGTACATTGTGGGTTCTTCGGCAAACCGTAGGTACTCGGAATCAAAAAAATTTTCCATTGTAAAGAATCAACAGAAAATGTCTTAACACTTTGTGGAGTACATTACACTTATCGGATGTCCATCTTGACTCCTAACATACTAGACATTCATCAAATTCTGCATATTGCTACAAGAAGAAAACACAATCATTCTTACATGCGTTAATGATATTATAATTGAATCTTAGCCCTCACTTCATAACAATTACTGGGTAATACATTATCTGGTGGGAGAGCCTCTTTAAATAAATTGAGCAACATGTTAATAGCCTTTGCAGAAATACGACATATAACTTAATATGAAGCAACCTCACTGTGAAATACAACTTGCTATGACGAGGGCACCCTTCATACAGTTCTCGCTGTGCATCCTCCCACAATCTTCCAAATTTTTCATTTCCCTCAAATGATTGAGTAGATGTTCATTCTCCATCCCTCACCCCAAACATTCTAGCACCAAGATCACCTAACATCCCGGCCATATCCTCTCCATTATTATCATTATCTTTAGATACATCCACATTTATTTCTTTTATGTCGATATTGTTATTTTCCTCCATTTGATTGGATCGAGAGCCAAATCTGATTCCTTTAAGAAATGGTTCACCATGTAAGACCCACGGTAAGTATTTATAATCGATTCTATTGACATATAAATGCTCATCCACTACAACCAAATTATAAGAACTAAGGTTTTTGCACTTCTTGTAGGAATATCTTATAAAACCTCGAGTGCTAACACGCCCGCAAACAAGTTCTATAAAAAGACTGCACCCATTGTGCATATTCCTTATAGTCTCTACCAAGTCAATCTCAGAGGAACATCCAACTCTTATCCTTTGTATTTCCGTTACTCGATGACTGTCACAAAAAAACCTAGGTCATGGATAAACACTATCACAAGTCTTTCCATACTCACTGCTTGTATTTTGATAAGGTAGTTGATCATATCCATTTGAGAGACTATCATCTACATCGCATATATACTCAGCCCAAAACTCCCATGTTAATCGAAATTTTCGCAGTATTTCCTTACAATTCTCCTAGTATGCTAGTTGCAAAAAGTCATCGACCCTATCCACGAGCCGAGGAACTTATAGACCACACATCTAAAGAATAAAAGGAAACATTGAACCAAAATTTTCAAAACTAACACGAGTTTAGACTAAATATATCTACCATATGATGATAGAATCCCAAACTGTCCACTTTGGACAATTCAAAAGTTATACTCAATCATTTTTTATAAACAATAAGGCACAACTCTCAAACGGGTCTGTGGTTCAATTGGATATGAAAATAATACAAAGTATTGACTTCTAACTAGTAAACCAAGTCTATTAATCATACTAGGGTATTTTATGCAAATTAATCATATTATTTTAATGTCTTTATTTTATGGATATAATTCAAATTATTTGGATCAAGAATTAATATCCACTTGGGTTTATGGTTTATATTTTAATTAGGGCAAATTGATCATATTATTTTAATTTGAGTATTTTATGGAAATAATTCAAATTATTTGGGTTAAAAATTAATATCCACTTGGGTTTATGGTTTATATTTTAATTAGGGCAAATTAATCATATTATTTTAATTTGGGTATTTTATGGAACTAATTCAAATTATTTGGGTTAAAAATTAATATCAACTTTGATTTATGGTTTATATTTTAATTAGGGTATTTTATGCAAATTAATCATAGTATTTTAATTTGGGTATTTTATGGAAATAATTCAAACTATTTGGGTTCAAAATTAATATCCATTGAGTATTTATGGTTTATATTTTAATTAGGGTATTTTATGAAAATTAATCATATTATTTTAATTTGGGTATTTGTTGGAAATAATTCAAATTATTTGGGTTCAAAATTAATATTCATTTGGGTTTATGGTTTATATTTTAATTAGGGCAAATTATCATATTATTTGAATGTGGGTATTTTATGAAATTTTGTGCAAATTAGCATACCAACATATTTTCACAAATACACTAACATACCAACATATTTTTTCACAAATTACTCAATATACCCAAATACATACCAACATATTCCATTTACTCTAATTCTTTTCACAAATCACACAATATACCCAAATACACTAACTACACAATATACCCAAATCACACAAACAAACTTCTAATCACTCACTCACACACACACACACACTCTCTCTCTCTCTCTTTAGAATGTACTCTCTCTCTAACACATACACTCTCTCTCTAGGATGTTGTCGCTCTCTCTCTACCATAAGCTCTCCACTGTTCGGTTGGAGATGAAGACCATCGTGAATAATAGATTGGAAGTATATGGCTTTAAATTCTGGATTGTTGCATTTGAACAGTGTTTGTTTGAACACAAGATTTTCACAATGATACCTCACCTCAGCGCTCTTTAATTCATCCTATATCCATTCGAATGCTTTACAAATGCATTCAAACCCAAATACCATAATATTCCCCAGCATATTCTCTTAAATGTAGGCAAATAAAAATTTAGTGTTCGAACGGTAATATACCCGTTCGAACATGAAAGTTTCAGGATGGCGCCTAGCTGCTCCGTGCTTATACGGTTATATTATATTATATATAATATAGTAAATATAATATACTAATATTATTATAGAGTCTTGCTACTCCCACCGAGGGTGTAGCATGAGATGTGTCTCGATAAATGCATTTGAATTTTTTATTTTTTATTTGTTTTTTCATTCATTTTTTTATATCCTTATACATTTAAACAAAATTCAGAACATCATTCAAAAATACTTTGTTAATCACTAAGGGCAGGTTTGGGGCGTGAGATGAGACATAAAATTTTCCTCTAATCTCATTTATCTCATCCCATCTTATTCCCAACATAATTCAAATACAAAATTTTCAAACTAATCATTACAACTTTCTCAAACTAATAATTACAACTTTTTTTAAATTTTCAAATAAAAAATAAAAAATAATTCCAACTTTTTCAAATTTCAAACAAAAATAATATTAAAAAACTAGATTCTTACAATATTTTAACTTTATAATATTTATTATTCAACTTTTTTTCTCTTATTTTCCAAAACCCAAAAAATACTCAACTCAAACCATTCCACTAATATTTACAAATTATCTTACTACTATTTATAAAATTTTCATCTCATCTTACTTTCCAAACCTGCCCTAAGTAAAAGAAAATTAAAAAAAAAAATTATTGGGAGCCATTTGTCAAGACAAGTAGCATAGTAGTATAGTATATAATATAGTATATAGTAGTATAGTATTTAGTAGTATAGTATATAGTATAGTATATTAGTAGACTAGTATTAGTATAGTATTATTAATATACTATTATACCACTATATACTATAGAAGCGCCTACATATTGTTCTTAGCATCTCGTGGAGAGAGATAGTTAGGTGAAGTATCATATGGAGATGAGCAAAGAAGGATGTGGAGGAAAATTTAGAATCTGCATATGCCAAACAGAGTGAGAAATTTTGCTTGGAGGGTCTGTTATAACAGTTTACCAACTCTAAAGAACTTACAAGCAAAGAAGGTGGTGACAGATGTAAGGTGCAGATGGTGTAACATGGAGGAGGAAGATATCAATCATGCCTTACTCTATTGTCCTAGGATCCAAGAGGTTCTGTTTTCTCAGCTCACTTTCTTAAAGGATAATGCTGTACAGACAGATTTTATCCATATTGTGGAGACAACAATTCGAAGGAACAAAACTGGGGAGTTGGAAAAACTTTTCTTATGTGCTTGGGGAATTTGGTATAGCAGAAACCAATTAATATTTGAGAACAAAAGGATTTGTCTAGCACAAGCAGTAGATCATGCCCTCTCAGTGGCAAAGGAGTTTGAGGATGTTGCAGGAAAAGTGAAACTTGGTTCTAAACCTCACTGTGGTTGGATCCACCCACCTGTGGGTAGCCTAAAGTTAAATGTGGATGGAGCTCTATTTCATGATCAAGGCAGATTTGGTGTGGGGATGATACTCCGGGATGAAAATGGGAAGGTGCTTTTTACAGCTAGTAAGCCCGAGCATGAGATCATTGATCCTATGGAAGTGGAATTTCTGGCATTACTCAGGGACTTGCAGTTATGTGTAACTTTGGGAATTCATGATCTTCAAGTGGAAAGTGATGCTCTCTTGGTTGTGCAAGAGCTTTTAAAAGGGGAGGAATCTATGTCTATTTGGGGAAGTTTAGTTCTTGAAATTAGGAATTTGTTATTGAGATCTCCTAAAGTTGTATTACAGCATAGAGGCCGTACGGCCAATACTGCTGCTGATTGTTTGGCAAAGTATGCTTGGCATCTTCATGACTTAATGGTATGGTGGGACTCTTTCCCTACAGAGGTTTCACATATCATTGAGCATGATGCTTTGTAGTTATGTTTTTTTCATATGAATGAAGATTGTGTTGTTATAAAAAAAAAATATATATACTATTATACTATATAGTAGTTATACTATATAGTAGTATGCTATATATATTATAGTAGTGATATATATAGTAGTAATTATATATAGTAGTAGTGAGATACTGTTATATTGTATAGTAGTATGTATACTATAGTAGTTATATACTATATAGTAGTTATATATACTATAATAGTTATATATTGATTACTATATATTATACTATATTCTAACTAGTATATTATAAGTACTAGATTCTATATTATAAGTACTATAGTAGTTATAATATATTATATGGAAGTTTCATGAATCTACAGTTCGAACGAAACAATTGCCGTTCGAACTATTAAAACATTGGTTCGAACAAAAAGGTTTTGTTTGAATAGATGAATTCATTCTAATAAACCATTACAACTTAAAAATACTAGTTTGAACATGATTGTTCAAGGCATAAGACCTAGTTCGAATATCGAACGGTTCATATTTTCACAAACCATTTGAATACTCGTCATCGTTTGCCACCAATATTTGCCTTATTTCGACTGTCTTCTGTCGTTTAAGAGGTATGGCCCATCATCCTTGTCTATATGGGCTTGATATTTGGAAAAAAATAGGTTGAAAATGGAGTTGGATTTCAAATCAAATCCGACCCCTTTTGTGACGTTTTCTATCCACCACATACGACATTTAGCCATAGAAATGATGGAGTGAAGTCTAGGCTTCACTCCATGTAAATTTGTATGCTTGAAACCAACGGTTCTTGATGAATCATTGGTCTTTTTGTTCGGTTTCGAGTCGACTCAGCCATGGATCTTCATGGATTAGCTCATTCGAACAGTTTGAAAATTGTTCGAATAGTTTTTGCCAAACAAATATTTTCTAGTTTGAACATGGCACTACATGTTCGTACGAAAAAAAAAAAAAACAGAGTGAATTATTCGTTCAAACAAATTTACTCCGTTCGAAAGAATAAACATTAGTTCGAATGTTATTAAATTATTAGAATGATGACCATATGATGATGTTGCTCAAACAATATAGTTATTTGTTCGAATGTGTATAAACCATTCGAACAAGTGTCGCTTTTGTTCAAATGGTGTTATTTAGCATATTATTTTATCCATTCGAACGAAGTAAATTTATTCAAATGAATAGTTAACCACATTTTTTCCATTCAAACGTGTTATGCCATGTTCAAACTGGAAAATATCTATTTGGAAAAAAACTATTTGAACAATTTTCAAACCGTTCGAATGAGCCGTTCGAGTAGGCTACCTTTTAGTTTGAACGTATTATTTTCTATTCAAACAGTACTCAGTATAATATTTTATAACTTTTAATTTTATTTATATTTATTATCTATTTGCTTTATGGACAATGAATTAATGGCATATGTTTGAAGTAAATGTGGGAGGGAGGGCCAACCTAGCGATGAAGCTAGTGAGCCGAAGAGGTCGATATTGGTTGAGGGGGAGATTGTCATAGAAGGCTTCCGCCATTTTTCCTAGGATGGGAGGAGCCTATTATCTATTATCATCGATAGAGGATGGAGCTCGATCTATCAGCAGAGGGGGATGGCCTATCCTAACATGGTCAATGAGTTTTATCGGGCCATAGGTCACAGATGGAGGCTAATAAGGAGTCCTTCACGTTCATTATTTGGGGAGTGAGTATTATTATCTCAACAGACATTATTACTGATTTTCTTGTGATCTCCCGTGAGCTTGGTGCATATCCTGTATAACAACCGGCTGTAAGGATAAATGGTGAAGATGCCATCGAGATGAGGCTCTAGCAGACAATGGTCCCATTCACGATGAGATTCGTTAGTTGATGCATGACAATTTGGCTCCTCCATATGATGGCAGTGAGGTGGTCAAACAAGTTGATTGTATAGCATTTTTTCGAATGCTAAATTTGATTGTCTTCTATAATATTAATCCAAGGAAACACAAGACTGACTCCAGCATCGAACGAGCTCGATTTATGTTATAGATAGCACGAGGAGAGCCGATTGACTTGCCTCTATACTTCCTTATCCGCATTCGATCTGAGTCACGGTATTCTAGTGGAGGTAGTCTAGCGTATACATTGATAATCTCTAGCCTCCTACTCCAATTAGGAGTTGATGTGCTAATGACAGAGCAAAGACAACTACAGATCGGGCCCCTTAACAAGATCACCTTTAGCAAGAGCGAGGGCCACTTACGAAAGGCTCGCATTAACGTTCCAGCGGCACAAGATAGTGGCACGAAGCATAATCCAACTTCTATTGATGTCGATGTTGATAGACAGGCTGTAAGGGCTACTACCACGGAGATGCGATCCCTGCATGAGGAGCATCACACACTTTTGATCTAAGACATGGAGAGGATCGTGGAGAGTATCACTACTCCTAACATGTTCGACTGTAAGAGATTGAGGGACTCATTATTGTTATCCAGGAGGACCTGGATAATATTACGCAGTAGTTTTATTTTTGATTTGACCTTTTCTTTTGTATTGAACGTTGTCGATTTAATTACTATATAGTTTTTATTATTTATATATAGCTAGCTTGGTTGTTATCAAAAATCATTTTCCTCATTTTACTTACCAGATCATGATAATATAAAAAATGACATTCCCTAGAAGCTAATTTTTTTTTAATTGCAAATTCTTATTTACCATAACAAAAATCATTAATTAATTTTTAAATTAATTATATAAAATTTCGAGGATGACATATATCATATATTTTAATTTACTATAAATCTGTATAGGTTGATTTTTTATCTTTTGAAAATGATAATTAATAGACTTAAATAATATTTATTTTTAAAATATTTAAATGTCTTTCAATAAATTTCTATAATTAAACTTGTTTCGATTGTCTACGCTATCGTTCCAATGCCTCTTATGACAATTCGAACGGTTTATAACTCCGTTCAAACATAAAAGTACTGTTCGAATGCTATAGCAACCGTCCTCGCCAGATTTATTTATAACTTCCCACCAAAAACTTTGTTTGAATGGTTAAATATAGCGTTCAAACGGGTTTTAACTTACCCTGGGCACAATTGTGTATATGCTCTCTTCACGAATATTATTTGAACAATCATGTCAACATACGTATGTGAATTAAAATACTGTTGAAATGTGTATGGGGGAACGTTCGAACAGTATAGCAACCATCCCTACTAGATTTATTTATAACTTTCCACCAAAAAATTAGTTTGAATGATTAAATATCTCGTTCGAACGATTTTGACCTTTCCCCCCGGCACAATTGTCTATACTTTATTGCCACGAATATTATTCGAACAATTATGTAACCATTCAAATGTGAATTAAAATACTATTTGAATGTGCTTGTAAATGTTCAAACGGTTTTTTTTAGATGCTATGTTTTGTCACAGAAAGTCTAGTTCGAACAAATATTTGTCTATTCAAACAAAGCTAAAACCTGCGCTTCCATGTTTTGAGATGAAATTTAATTTTCATCCCAAATAAGTACTTTAAGGGACAAAATTTAATTCATCCCTAAAAAATTTTGTCTTTAAAGATCAAATTTCTTGCAGTGAAAGTGGTGGCACTAGTTTGATTAGAGAGTAATTTCTAGAGGAAGATGCTTAGGAGATTCTCAAATTCCCGGTGAGCCTTTTGAGTGGAGAAGATAAATTAATTGGTATGGACTGATACAAGTAATGATTAATTTTATGTCAGAAGTGCCCATCATCTTCAATTGGAGATTCAGAATCCATGCAAATGGAGTTCTTCAACAACTAATGGAGATTATGCAGACACGCAAGTAATTTGGAATTTTAATGTTCCAGTTTTAATTAAAGATTTCACGTAGAAGGCTCGATCTCAACAATATATTGGTTACTCGTAGTAATTTATGTAGGAAGAAAATATTGCAAGATCCTTTCTAATGGGAGTGTCCATTATCTTCAGATGTTTGGAGTGGTTGTGAGAGAAGCTTGTAGAAGTGTACTTTAGTTGAAGGAAACTTTACTGATGTGTTTTCTTTTATGGTAAGGATCAAGTTGCTCATTGTCTTGCAAAGGATGTTTATGTTGACACTATCCTCGATTTCCCGTTGGTGAAGTTATTGAATATGTTGATCAGCCACTTGTGGCTTTTGATAATAACTCTGATTGATTAATGAAACTTGCTGTTTCTATTTAAAAATAAAAAAATAAAAACATTGTCTTCTTTATGTCATATATATTATTAGTAGTAATCAAGTAATGCTACATTCAAAAAATCTCATAATTAAATTATAATAAAAATTAATAATTTAATTTAGAAACTTTGAGGTTCTTCAAAATGGCGTTCCATAACCCTGGCATAAGAAATTAATTACGTAGTAATTACAGTACTAACTTGAAGGTAGGGGTGCAACCCGTCCGGTTCGGTTTTGGACAAATTTTAGAACCAAATCGATATACATTGATTTTGAAAAGTTAAAAATTTATATGGATCAATTCATCACTGAAATTGAAACTTTCGATTTTTCTGGATTCGATGTTGTCCTATTTTTCCAGTTTACCATTTACATGTGTGGCACTACATATCAAATGTGTATAAATGTATTTATCAAAAAATATATATATTATAATTTATTATACCAAAAATGTATTTGTCCTTGATATATATATATATCAAAAGTAAATTTATATTAATAACTTATTATTAATGTTCATGTTTAAGATTAAAATCTCATGCTATACTAATTATCAATTTAAAATATATTATATATAATATAAACAAAATTATATATAGAATAAAATATATATTGATCTAGTTTGGTTTATACCAGTTTTTAAAATATGAAAATAGGTACCGAACTAGTTTTGGACCGATTTTGATTATTAAGAATTGGTACTGGATTGGACTGGTTATGAACTAGATCGATTCGATCGGTTCAACTGATTTTTTGATTTATTTTACAACTCTACTCGAAGGTAAAAAAAAAAATACTAAATATCATTTGAATACGACGATGCGTACAATCGTCTCATCATAAAATAAAAGAATATATTTATTTCTTATTTAAATATTAGTTTTTATAAAATAATTATTAGATACCATGTTTGTTATGAACTCAACCGAAATGCTATTTTTATGTCGAGTTCTGCTACAGTTATAACAAGTAGTACTTAAATACCAATTACATTTATTGTGACACTTATTACAATTATTATAAGTAAGGTAGAGTAATGTTAGGTATAAATTTAAAATTTACAAGTCTTGTGTAAGCGTTTTGTGAAAATGTAGGTCACATCGAGAAAAAATATATTTTTCTATTTTTTTTTATAAAGGATTTGCCAGATGCATGTGCATTTAGAGCTTGTATATATAATTTCTCATAGTTAAATACTAATAATATTTATATTGTATGCTATGAAAGGCTTCACATAAATAATATACTAGCTAATTATATAAATAACCCACATAAATGATTCTCTTTCGGTGCCCTACAAGGCTTCAAGCACAATCTTTAGTGCAGAAATTGGATTAAGGAATATTATCTTAGAAGATGATGCTCTTCAAGTTGTTCAAAGCATTGCAAAGACAGAAGTCTCTTGAATTTTTTTTTTATTATTTTTTTTTAAAAAAAGAGTCTCTTGAAATTTCATAAGAATGATCATCGCCAATGTTAATAAAAGCTTTTACATTTTGATTATTGGTCCGTCCAATATGTTAGAAGGAAAAATAATATTGTAGCCCATGTTTTAGCAAAGAATGCTCTATAAATTGCGGTGATGCCATTGAAATGGAGGATGGTCCTTTTAGGGTGAGTTTGGATGTTGAAGTGAGTTGAGTTGAGATGATAAAATATTGTTAAAATATTATTTTTTAATATTAAAGTTGTTTTGGGATTTGAAAAAGTTGAATTATTTATTATATTTTGTATTGAGATTTGAAAAAGGTGTAATGATGAGTTGAGATGAGTTGAGATGAGTTGGGGATCTAAACGAAGCCTTATTCTTTCCTTCCTTTAATGAAGGTTATCAATAAAAACACATTTGTTCTGAAAAAAAATAAAATAACATAAAGTGATAGATATGGGTGTTAAGTACCAAATTAGATATTTCCAAGTGAAATTAGGTTTTATAAATGATTATAAGAAAAGTACAGTTAGTGAATCTTTTAGGATAAAATTTTTTAAGTTAATGGGAAGTTCACAAAAGTAAATTTAGAGACTGACGTATATTTATATGATATATTATATCTACTTTATAATAAAAATAATTTTATAAATCTAACGTACTATATCAAGTTGCGTTAATTTGTAAATTTATTTATTGAAATGTTTTTATGACTAAAAAATTTTTCATTTTATAAAAAATAATATATTTATCAGTATTCAAATGACGCGCAATAATTTTTTTTTAATTACTTGAAAGAATGATCTTCCTTAAATCCGGATTAAAAGAAAATTTGTTTTTGTTTTTTTTTGTTTTTTTTTTTTTTATCGCAAATATGCGAATGAATTGCGTTTGAAGAAGGCCAAAACGCTCGTTGGAAGAGGAGAAAGGAGAATCATCAATTTAAAAAACGAGGTATAAAATTGTTTCGTCCATGGAGAAAGCGAGAGAAGCGATCTCCATGGCTTCGTCTTTGTCTTCGTCGTCCCTCTCTCCGCCGCAAGTGCCGATGGAGCTCCACGTCACCAACCGAGAGAAGCTCCTGAAATCTCTCCGCCACCACCTCTCCGAGTTATCTCGTCCTCTCCACGGCTTTGTCTTCCTCCAGGTTCTCTCTCTCTCTCTCTCTCTCTCTCTCTCTCTCTCTCTCTCTCTCTCTATATATATATTATATGTCTGTGTGAGTCCATCACTTTTTTTCTATATTGTTTGTTGAACAATCGGTTTTCAGGGTGGCGAGGAGCAAGCGCGCCACGACACTGACCACATCGAACTCTTCAGGTACTTGATCTGTCTTTTTCACTTTTTTTCCTCTGGGTAGTTTAATTTTGGTATACAGGTTTTCTTTTGGTATTATTCTTTCTTTCAAATTAATTTTGAGGTTAGAATTCGTATCAATATTCTTCATTACAATATGTTTAGCATCTTTTGAGTTTCATTGATTACGTCATTATATTAATATATCGCCACCTTGTTTGATCAATTTGTAGTAGAAGTGATTACATCATTATATTAATATATCCCATGGAGGAGTATTTGGTGAAGTAAGACTTCTCTGTGAGTGTTATTTTTTTGTTTAAACTGTGGCGTTGGGGAAAATTCTCATTTGGACAACTTGAGAAGCGGCATTTTATTGTACTTAGTTGGTGTTGCATGTGTAGGAAGAGTGGGGAGACAGCTGACCATCTTTCACTTCATTGTGAGATAGCTAGCACTTTATGGAACACGCTCGTTAGCCTTTTAAGGATAGATTGGTTGTTTCCTAGAAGTGTGGTGGATAAATTTGCGTGTTGGTAAAGGAAGTTTGATAGCCAGCTGAGCAGATCTTCATGAAAAATGATTATGTCTTGCTTAATGTGGTGCGGATATTTAGTTTTTTTAGAGTTTTTATTCAAGTTCTAAAAGTCTAGAGTAAGATAGATAAATACAAAGTGTATTTTATAATATCTATGGAGCATTTGATATTATCTAAAAGAAATTTATACAAATACGTATTATTATTATTCTTCCATTTTGGTTAGTTGTAAACAAAAATGTGGTGTATATGGAGAGAAGAAAACAATCGGAATTTGAAGATAGTGAAAACGCAGTGGTGGAGCTTAATGGTTTCTTTCATAATACTCTTTTGCCATTGGATGTTTGTCCTGACTTATATTTTTCATCCTCTAGCTTTCAGGATTCTTGATCCTTGACTCTTTTCTATATATATGCATTTCCCTTATACATAGGTCAAGCCCATTTTTCTTATTAACAAAAGTTTATTTAAAAAAACAATGTCGTCAGATGATTTTTACAATTGGTGATTACTTTACTCGCTAAATGGACAATTTTGATTACTAGGCAGGAGAGTTACTTTGCTTACCTATTTGGAGTCAGAGAACCAGGGTTCTATGGAGCTATTGTAAGTACATTCTATCTAGAACAAGTTCCTTTGTTCTAGTTTATTCTTGGTTGGAGAATCTGCCTTCTGTGGAGTTATGTACATTTCTGTTATTGTTCAAATCGAAACAATAGTAGGAAAAAAATTCCTTTTATAGCTGTCTTAATGAAATAATGACTATTTTAATTTATCTTCTGAATAGTATGCCTAAAAGTTTAAAATTTGGCTTTGACGCTGTAGACTTTTTTAATGCCTTTTCATGTGTAATGAATAAATCATATGTTTAATTTTTAAAATATGTTTATTGATGTTTTTCTTAACTTTGGTTGAGAATATTGACTGACAGATTTTGGATTAATTTACCATCATCTTTTTCCTGAAGGACATATTGACTGGAGAGTCCATCCTGTTTGCTCCTCGCTTATCTGCGGATTATGCTGTTTGGTCGGGAGAAATAAAGCCACCATCATACTTCAAGGTGATTGATTTTGGTTGATTGATAATTTGAAGTGTACGCCTTGTACATTTTTTAGCTCAGGCTTGTATCCTTTTGTGCAGGAAAGATACCTAGTTAGCGTGGTATACTACACAGATGAGATTGCTAGAGTTTTACATGACCATTTCCAAGGATCTGGGAAACCCTTGTTGTTTCTATTGCATGGGCTCAATACCGACAGCAATCAATATGCAAAACCAGCAGAGTTTGAGGTTCTTATTACTTCCTTTATCTTTAGAAATAACTTCTTTATACCTTGAGAATGGGGAATTGAGTCACTAAGTTCTCTAGTTTTTCTATGTTTGTCAATATTTCTGTACTGATAGCATTACTGCATTGGTGAAAAGTAGATCTCAAACTTAATGATGTGTTTAATAACTTGATACTTTTCAGTGACTTTCTGTGGTTCTATCGGTAAATGACAGGCCTCCACAATCTTATACTAAATAAGTTTTTGCTTCTCTAATGCTTAGGGTGTGGACAAGTTTGAGACGGATTTGGAAACCTTGCATCCCATTTTGACTGAATGCCGTGTTTTGAAGTCAGAGCTGGAGCTTGCTGTTATCCAGTATGCCAATGATATAAGCTCTGAAGCTCATGTTGAGGTAACAGTTTCCAAAATATCTTATGAACTAAACATGTTTGTATCTTTGATTGACTATCAAACATCTTTTTTCGATAAGTGACTATAGAAGCAAATATACCGTAAGGGTCAACCTAAACATGGCTCAATCAAATTAAATTGGTCAAATCCATCAACGTTGTCATGACCCGCATAACTTGTTATCAAACAAATCATATTGGATTGACCTACTGACCATTTTTGGTCTGTTTAATGTAAATAGATTTCATTGACTCAAATACTTGTTTGAGTCAATTAACATAATCCCTTGTCTTATAGGCATAATTCGTATCAATTATACATATTCACAATTAGATTCATAAAAAAATTAATTTGATAATCAATATCACCAACCATAACTAATAAAAATAACTTTATTTATTAAAAGTTAAAACATGATCTTAGGATTTTATTTCTTAACGGCCAAAATGTAATTGAATTGGTGTGTTACATGGGTTAAGTGGGTAGACACGAAATTGGCTTGCTTCTATTCAGGGTAATCTGTTTTGGCCTGATCCTATTACACTAAACCCTAAGCCTTTTGTTGCATTCATGTTGGATTTGTTGATCGTGTAAAAAATTGTTAGTCCTAATGCAATCTGAAGCGTACCTGTACCATGTCTTTTAAGTAGTTTAATATGGAAAAATACACTGTTAATAAACTTGAGCTAAAATTTGTTCCAGCATCTGAACTAGAGCGCCATATCAATCCTTTTTTCAATAATTTTTGAAGTTTTGAAGTTTTGACTTTTTCTCTTCGTACACTTGAGACTTTTTCACGTCGTCAATGGTGTTTGTGGGTTGTTGACGAGGGATTTCCTGGTTCTGAAGCATGGTTACGAGTTCTTTTAGTTGTGTAGTTATTGAATCAAAGGTTTTTGAGATGAGAAGAGATGGGGGTAAGGTATGCATTACCAAGAAAGGATGGAAAGGAGTAAGCTGTCTATGGCTGGGTTTAGAGACTATCAGTTGGGTGGTTAACTCGTTGGAGGCTTGTCTGAAGCCTGGGAGCAATGGGTTCTACTCGGCTCGACGGGAAAGAGATAGAGGACTCACTGCCCAGCAATGCTCAAACACTCGTGGTGCATACATGGCTTTGGCGGTGTATGGTGAGGGAGGTCGCCGAAGTTTCGTACTCATACCTGAAGGTAAGGATGGTATGGGGTGGAGGAAGGTGGCGGCAGTGTTGAAGGACAAGGGCAGAGTAAGTGGTCAGGGGAGAAACCCACAGAAAGCTTCATCGGTAGCCTTGCTGTCGAGGTCGTACAAGGAGGCTCTGGAGGTTCCTCGAGCCGCGCAGCACAATGCGACAGTAGACGTGCAAAAGGGATCACCTCCATTTTCGGTAGCACCTCAGAGTGGCGACAGAAATGGCAGAGGGGTGGTCGGGCTTAAAGAAGAAATAATTCTGAAGGAGTTGAACAAAATGAAGCTTTCGTTGGGGGAGTTAACTGATAGTGTAGTTGAGCTAATACGGTGCGTTAAGGGTGGGCTTATGGGCTCGGGCAGTCAGGTGGGCTTATGGGTTTCGACGGATGGGCCTATCGTGCACGAGCAGGACGTTAGGAAGGCTGCTGGCAGCGGGCCCAAGCCCAAAACGAGATAGCTCTAGTGGAAGAGATCACAGGCCGATGGGGGCCCGTTGTTGCGTGGGCCCGAGCCACCGTTGTCGGCGATGCCTTAGTTGACCTCGTCGAAGGCTGCAAAGGCTCCGATGGACAACCCATCGCCGGATGTTGCCATATCTGACTATGAAGGAGGGTTTTCCGACATTTTTACTGTTCAAGAAGGTCCGATAGATGCACAGATCATCACAATGGAGTTTGTCGGTGCACAGACAACAACACCGAGGCCAGCGGCGACAGATGCAACCAGTTTTAGGGCTGAGAGCAGTCCCTTTGAGGAAGGGGAAGTTTCGGGATATGTCAATAACGCTACCCTGATTACTGTTGTCGAGCCAATGCCTTCGAACCAGGCACAGATAGTTCCGATTGTTGTAGAGGAACCTATAGGGGGTCAAATGTGGTGATTGTGGTGCCGGGAGTGGAGGAAGTGGATGTTAAGGATTCTGTGGTGGGGGAGGTGACGGATACCAGTATGTTGAGCCTATTTATGGATGCTGAGGGCAGTGAGGAGGAGGATTTGGGTACCCCATCATCCTTACAAATGATTCCACCCCTGATTGCACCTCGTGCATCACATTGGGTATTAAAAAAAGTAAAGGAGCTTCAAGATTGGGTGGGAATTTCCTGTGAAGGTTATGAAGATCAATTCATGGCTCTATTAGTTGCCATGGAAGCTAATCGATCCACGGTAATGAAGTCAGCTGTGAGAAAGGAGAGAGAATTGAGACATTTGCAATGCTCCGTTAACTACGATAATAAAGAGGGTGCTTCGGGGAGAGATAGAACAAAAGGGAGGGATGCTACTTTTGTCAATGAAGCCTAAAATACTACCGTGGAATGTGAGAGGGATCAATGATGTGAATAAACGACTACGTATTAGATCTCTTCTCCGAAGTTGGAAAGTTGACCTAGTTTGCCTTCAAGAAACTAAATTGGCAATTATTTCTCTTCGTATCATTAGGAGTTTGTGGGGTTGTTTGCATGTGGGATGGCATTACCTACCGTCCATTGGAGCATCCGGGGGAATACTAGTTATGTGGGATAAAAGAGCGGTGGAAAAAATGGAAGATTTCCTAGGGGATTATGTGGTGGCATGCTTGTTTATGGATGTCACGAATGGCTATCGGTGGGCTTTTGCAGGTGTCTATGGGCCTAATCTTGACTGATCTCGAAGCTTACTATGGGACGAGTTGGCCGGTATAAGCAGCATTTGGGATTTACCTTGGTGTATTGGAGGTGACTTCAAAGTCACTCGGTTCCTGAGTGAGAGATCGGGTGGTTCGGATTTCAACTCACCCATAGTAGATTTTTCTAACTTCATTTCTAAACTGAATTTTCAGGATATTCCTCTAGCAGGTGATTCCTTCACTTGGTCTAGCAACCGAGATATCCCATTTTGGTCAAGGATAGATTTTTAATTTCACCGGAATGGGAGATACACTTTCCTGATCTCATTTAGAAGAGACTACCTAGGTTATGTTCAAATCACTTTCCCATTCTTTTGAATTGTGGGGGCATTAGTAGAGGCCCAGGGTACTTCAAATTTGAGAACATGTGGCTGTAGTCAGAGGGATTTCTGGACAGAGTGCGACTATGGTGGTCTTCCTATCATTTCCATGGTAAGGCTAGCTTTACGCTGGCTTGCAAACTAAAGTCCTTGACAAAGGACTTGAAGGAGTGGAATACACAAGAATTTGGTAATGTGGAAAACAGAAAACTGTTCTTATGGAGGAGCTCAAGGATTTGGAGGGTGTGGAAGAGGAGAGGTTTCTTTCTGAAACCGAGTGGGCTCGCAAATCCCAAGTGTCCGCAGACATTGAACGATTGCCCCTTTTGGAAGAAATATCGTGGCGACATAAATCGCGAGCAGTATGGTTGAAGGAAGGGGATAGATGCACAAAGTTTTTTCACCAAGTGGCCAATTCACATAGGCGGAACAGCACTATAGATACTCTGATGATAGAGGGGGTGGTCTCATCGAACCATACCGAGATTTCAAATCACATTGTCAATTACTATGATAAGTTGCTTTTGGAACAATTCGAATGGAGGTTGAGACTTGACAAGTTGGTTTTTGACATTCTTGACCAGCAGGTAGCGGAGCGACTCGAAAGGCCTTTTGAGGAGGCAGAGGTCAGGTTAGTGTTCAAGGGTATGGCGGGTGATAAAGCTCTAGGTCCCGATGGATTTTGCATGACTTTTTTTCAAACTTGTTGGGAGGTGCTTAAAGATGATATCATGGAGGTCTTCCATGAATTTCATGGAAGTGGGCGGTTCGAGAAAAGCCTTAATGCAAATTTTCTAGCACTCATCCCCAAAAAACCTGGTGCTGTAGCAGTGGAAATGTTCCGTCCCATTAGTTTGGTGGGTGGGCTTTACAAAATCTTATCCAAAGTTTTGGCGAACAGATTGAGCAAGGTGATGGAAAGCTTGATTTCGAAACCTCAAA